>JALPSE010000639.1:0-10015 GCA_030558545.1 Bipolaris gigantea | reverse complement strand
GACTGCCACCACGCCTGCCATCACGCCAACCCGCACCACCTGCTCTGGACCTCACCATGCCTGCTGAGCGTCGCACCTTCACCGCCGCCCGCCCGGTCAAGACGGAGCGGACCCACGAAGAAAACCAGGAGCGGTTAGTCGTCCCTAGTCTGCTTTGCACAAAATTCACGTGCTGATCCTATACAGCGCTTACATTGCAGCCTCGCGCCGCAGCGATCGCAGCCTCGAGGCTCGCATCGAGTCTGCGCGCAGAGCTTCTGAGATTCACAAGAAGCGCACAGGCCGCGCACTGCGTGTTACTGAACAGGATGTCATCAATGAAGAAATGTACGAAGAGGAGGACGATGACCTGCCCACCCAGTACCAGCGCCTCAACGCCCACCTGCACACCACTTCGGTCATGTTCAACAAGAAGCTCCACGACTACATTGCAACCCAGCACGGCGTGCGAAACATGTTCATGTCGCAGTACCAGAACCAGAGCCCCACTTTTCCTCAGTTCGGCGCTCAGTTCCCATCTGCCGCCGCCGCCGCCGCCTTTCCACAGGCAAACAATTGGCTGAGCCCCACCATGCTGCCACCCCACCAATTCGCTCCTTCCTCCCCCCAAGCCTTCCAGCACACGCAGTCCTTCAGCCCGACCGCCGCTCCGCCCCAGCAGGGCTATCGCCAGTCCCCCTACCACGTCCCTCAACGCACCCAGTCGCACCAGCGTGTCCTTTCCATTCAGCTTCCCCAGCCCGCCTCGCAGTTTGATCCCTCGGCACAGCCACCGAGCGCAACCGCCACGACTCCCCAGGCCCATGCCAATCGCAGCATGTCTCTGCCTCCTCAAGCCTTCCAGAACCAGAGCCAGTCTGCCGAGCCATCCGCCCAACCATCGCTGACGCACTCGCCTGCCACCCAGTCCTCTTCTCCCGCCGACGGCTCCGTCATTGACACGCACCAGCCGCCCAGCGACCCTACCAGTCCTTCTTCCTACTCCTTCAGCCCAGCAAGCAGCTACCCTTTTACTTCGCAAGTCTTTGGTGCCAACCCCTTGACCTTGTCCATGCCGCCCGAGTCGCAGCAATTCCTCGGATCATTCCTCGACCCCAACGATGCACGCACCGCTACGCTCATGGCTGGCAGTGAGAACTTGCCCCAGCCCTTTGCTCCCACCTACACGTACAATCCCAACAAGCTGACGCGAACATCCAACCCCATCAACGTTTCCGACAGTGCTCCCACTTCTGCCCACACACTGTCGTCTGGCCTGAGCCTCAAGGTGGAATCTCTATCCGACGACTGCTCGGTGCTGCCTGCTTCCCTTTCCGACAGCTTCTATCCCGCGGACGGCTTCCTTACGCCCGGGAATCCCGATTACGAATCCTTCTTTGACTTCCAAGGTGCTGGATATGCTCACGCCTTTGACGACCACTCTGCCAACGATCAAGACAACGGCAACAGTCTGGTGAATTGGGATGAGTAGTCACACCACTCGGCTGCTTTTTTTTTCTTTTTACCTTGATCCCTTTGCTGTCCTACCCCCGTCGTCCTTGTCAGGCCGGGTCACGCCTATTATTTTCCTTTAAATACTTGTTTCCTTTTCACTTTGGAGTAGCGGGTTTGGTTTTGCAAGCAAATGATACCTCTTTACACAGTGTCGTTACGATGTCACGACGGAAGGCGTTGTACGGAGTCATTTTGGGCGCCCCGAAAACACTCGACCTTTTGTTGGATATGCATACATATCCCTAACGCGACGCTTAGCAGCATCGCCTGGGAGACCAGACTCTCTTCACTCTCGGTCCCCATGTTCGAACTGAGGTATTCGTTGTATAGTATAAATGTTATGGCGGCCTCGCAGCTGCTGGTTACACAAAAAAAGCCTTTTTGTCTGTCATGTGATTTGTGAGTGGTGTGTATTGCGGCCGAGTTTTGGTATGCAAGCAGCCATGATGCGGTACGTTTTGCCGACTACTGCTACTATTACTACTACTACTACTACTACTACTACTACTACTACTACTACTACTACTACTACTACTACTATTACTACTACTACTACCACCACCACCACCACCACCCTAGTGGGCCCTGTTCGCCTTGCCGTGCACAAGTCCCAAAGGGAACGGCGCGCTAGATGGGGTCGTGCATCAAGTTTCGCAATCGACCAGGCTCTATAGATGACATGGTACTATTCGTTTCATCGGCCTTGGGCAGCAAAAGTGACACCGGTGCCAAGCATGTAACTGCGAGCCATCAAGACGAGGCGTACCATGTAACAAGAAAGATGGACTTGTCAACCAGACTGCGTTGCACTGCTCACACAGGGAGGTGCCTTGGCCATGGTTAAACACCTGTGTCTTTTGCAACATGGTGTTGATTGGTGTCGTGCCGTGTTGGTCTCTCCAGCCAACTTTTGAGCAGGTGTGTACTTGGGGAACCGGCAAGCAGCGGAACAGCGGTGTGCTCACTTGAACAGTCACCTCGTAGGTACGTCAAAAGGCACCCTTCAACCCCCTTGCGCCCAGCCCTAAGCAAGCCTATTGTTAGTGCTGACGGCTCTATTTCTACTGTGCTCAACAAGTTTAGCCAAGCACACACACACACACGAGAGTCGTACATGGCCTGGTGGTACGTACAGCGACTCGTCCAAATTCAACCGTTGTCATCGGTCTATACGGCTCCGAAACCTACTCACGCCACTCGAGCCAGCCTCTTGTCAATGAGCAACACGACGGATGCATGGGAAATCCATCACTGTAAGCGTCTACGGGCTTTGACAGCTTGCTGACGCCCCATGGCGAATCATGCAGGCGCCTTGCAGCATTGTGTGCCCGAGTTTTGGTTCCTGCATCCTTGTGTCACCAAGGCTACTCTAGCCTCGGGTCCAATGATACCAAGCGCTTCGCTCTTTCCCTCTTCGCACCGCTGTCCATCAAATCCTCCCAGAGGAGACGACACGTGACTCGCAGCATTGCCATTGTTTTCTCGGAATACAAACTTGGTCACAAACACTACACTGGGTGTACCGTCTGCCTTCGAGTCACCCGAGTCCATTGACTCGCAATAACACCATGTCTGGCGTAACGGACAGCGTAGACGTCACCAACCCCAAAACTGATTGGCATCGTCACTTCTGTCATCCTTCACTTTGCTCTCCAGCCCGCCGTCGTAGTATTTGCCTTGTTCTGCACTACCGGCAGCGGCCGCGGCAGTGTCTGCTGTATAACATCCGGGACCATGCATCATGCATCTTCTCCGCAATCACCTCTCCATACTAGCACGAAAACGCCCAATCCATGGTTACCTTCTCAATGCACTCCGTTTCTTCCATGGATTCGTCTGCAGGAAACGTAGCATGTGCTTTTCCAGACATCACATCAAAAGGCTGCATCTTCTGCCAGACTTGAGCAATCGGCACTGGGAGCCTCGTAGTCCAGCAACACCACAGAAGGGACCAAAGGTAGAAAAAAAAAAGTCTTCAAGAATCTAGATGCAGATAAACGGCAACGGAGAGCAGACATGCCTTGCTGCATATCTGTGCCTGCATCGCAACCGAGTACCTTGATCTTGTGCCACCGCAACGTCAGACCCACACCAAGTTGCCGTCGTGGTGGAACCAGAGCAAAATACATAAAAGGCAACGCAACTCGACAAGACCAAGACGCAAGCACCTCAGCTGTAGCGCTTTGTTGGACTCACTCTACCCTCGCTTCTTGCCCTTCTGCCACTCGTTTCTATTCGTCTCTGAAGGACTAGCCAAAGTTAGCCATGAAGCTCAACGCCTGCGTGCCCCTTGTGGCCTTTGCCGCGTTTACTGCTGCTGAACGGCTTCCCTGTATGTCCCCTTTTCGTCAGTAGCATTTATCAAAGTTGGTCGTCTTCAGTTACTGTAGTCGCATTCGAACACCCACACACACACAGTTGCTGACACCTTCTTTCAGTGAATCTTCCAAAGCATGTGCGGCCTCGCCAATATTCTGCTCCGCCGCCATACTCGTCCGTGAGCCCGAGTTCGAGCAGCAGTAGTGGCAGCACATCCTCCAGTGTTCCTAGTGAATCTTTGACTTCGCCGTCTACCGGTGTATCTTCCACTGTCAACGTGCCATCTGCCCAAACGTCCTCATTCCCGCCCAATGCCACAACCCCCGGTCCCTCGACCATCGTCATCACAAGCGTCGTTGTCATTACATCGGTCATTCCGCCTTTGCCGTAAGCTACAGTACATGGTGAAGTATGGAAACCAAATACTAATATTGCATACAGTAGTACCTCAACTTCTACCGACGCTACTAGAAGCAGCTGGGGAATCAGCAAATCTTCCTCCATCAGCGTCCCGCTTTCTACAGGCCCCCAGTCATCCGGCACTGGCTACCACTCCTGGCCTCACTCTTCCCATTCGTCGTCGGCACCTTACGGCAATAGCACTTCAACTTCATCATCTCCATGGGGCACCGGCACCGTGTCAACTTCCCCAAGCCCACCCCTGACTACTGCTGCCAGCAGCAGCCCCTCGGCATTCACCAGCTCCCCTCCGTATCCTTCCAACAGCACGCTCACAGAGACCAGCACGGGCTCTGTAGCTACCCCCAGCGGAAACGCGACAACATCTACGCTGCCCACTTCCTCGGCACACTACAAGCCTCCTGCCAACTGGACTAGCAGTCTCTCCATCGCCACCGACTCCGTCTTCCCATCCTCAACCCCCGACATTTCAACAGTTAGCTGGATCTCATTCACATGGGCCACTCCATCCGCCACACCCTCACGTTCACCCACGACTTCACACTACACAAGGTCTACCTCATCCCGCCGACGCACCACGACGACCCGACGCCGTTCTACAACACGCACGTGGAGTAGAACGCTGACCATGTCGTTTTCCTCGACGGGCTCCGCTTCGTTTACGCCTACGCCTTCGAGTGATTTGCCGGGGACTAGTCGTACGGCGTCGGAGGGGGAGGAATCCTCTACGCCAGCTTCATGGTCTGCAAGTGGTGCTACGCCGTCGCCATCGGAGAATTGGCCGTCGAGTTCTGCTACGCCGTCTGAATCGGATGGCTGGCCATCCTCCTCGGCATCTTCCTCCCCCAGCCAATCCGACCAAGTCTCATCGGCCAGTTCTCCCGTCTGGCCTCCAGCTTCGTCGTCGTCGTCGTCGTCGTCGTCGTCATTATCATCATCACCATCACCTTCCTCGGACTTCTCCTCCTCCCCCTCAACAAGCACAGACGCAACCGCATCCTCCTGGCCCGTAACTCCTTCCTCCTCTACACCCTCCGTCCCCTCTTCTTCGCCGTATAACTCGTACTCGACACCGCCGTCAACGTACACGGATGCAACAGCGTCGTCGTGGCCCGTTCCTTCGTCTTCGGGCTCTACCTTGCCATCTTCGCCGTCTTCGTCTGCCCCGCCTCACACGACCTACACCCTCCCCTCTGCCTCTGCCTCTCCACCCGCTTCCCCGTCTTCGTCTTCCCCACCACCCTCCTCTTCGCCGCTGTCGGTCCCTTCCCTTTCCGCCTCGTCTTCCCCGACCCCGTCTTATTCCTCATGGGCCTCGCCCTCTTCCCCAGACGCCCCCTCTGGCTCCTACACCCCCTCGCTCTCCACCTCCACCCTGGTAACCACCACGAGTAAATCCCAAGTCTATGCCCCCGTGCCGCCCGTGCAGACGTACGCCGAGCAACACACCCAAGGGCGCAGGCGAGACGAAAAGGACAAGAGACATCTGGTACGTACACACACCCACACCCACACCCACACATGTACGAGAGAGATGAGATGCGCAGTGGAAACAGCTAACGGGCTCCAGGTAGGATTGTGGTTTGTGTAATCCGTCCCTCGTCGGAGCAGGGGGTCCAAGCGTGGACAAGGGCCGGGTCTAACGCAACGTTGCTGCTGGTCTAGGCCATGCTGTCGTTTTGGACGCTGGGTTGTCGGCAATGGCCTTTGATGGGAAAGCAAGAGAGAAGGGGGACGGGGACGAGGAATTAGAGACTGGAATGGGTTGTGGGGTCAATTTACTTCTCTACTCTCCTTGACACGAGTATATAATGGAATCTTGTTTTTTTTTTTTTCATGTGAGGAACAAGGACAGGTAGGGTGTAGTGTGCACAGACTGTCCAAAAACGAGGCTGCTCGCACGCCAGGAAGAAAACAGGCACCCTAGAACCCTCGTCATCACCCATACTCGCACGTTCCCAGAACCACAAGACGTCAACGTAGCAAGCCCCGAGTCATTCCATTCAAAACATTAACATTCATTCCGCCTTGCACACAGGCTACTCGGGCTACTTTTGTAATCCCCCCCATCGCTCACAAGATATGCAACCCCCACTCGCAGGCATTACGTCTCCATCCCTTCACATCTTCCCCTTGACCTCCCCCTTGACCTCGGCCGCCTTCCCCTTGGCCTGTCCCGCAACCTCGCTCGCCTTTCCCTTGGCCTCGCCCGCAACCTGGCTTGCCTTTCCCTTGGCCTCTCCGGTAGTGCTGGGTGTAGCTTCTTTGACGGCGTTGGCGACTTCCTCTGTTTGACGCATTACCCGTCAGCATTCATCTTCCAAGAAAAAGAAAACACGGTGTAGTGTAGATGGGATAGGAGCACAGGAGAAGCGACCATAACATGTCGTCATGTTCTCGGCTAATGCGGGGAGAGCGTCAGGGAGCGGAAGATGGAAGGGGGAAGGGGGAAAGAGGGAGGAAGAGGGGGGACGCACCGCCCTTCTCAATGCCCTTGACAGCAGCACCAGAGATTGTCTTGTCAATTGTCTTTGCAGCATCCTTGATGGCTTCTACGGGGCCCTTGCGGACAATGGGCGTGGTGCTGAAGAGGCGGGCTTGACGGACAATCTGCTGACGGAACATGTTTGCTTATGTATCTGCTCGCTTTGGTAGAGTTGATTGGGGCTTCCGAGGGTTCGTGTTGCTGCTTCTAAACGGGAGGAGAGACGGGTTTAATGGAAGCTTGGAAGGTACAAGTAAGCAACAAGTGTGGGCGACACGACAGCTCTTTAAAAAGGATAGGCGGCAAGGTGGAGTTAGTGGTAGCTGCTGTGGTATGACGTCGATGCGATCAGCCAAGGAAAAGTGGGCATAGTAGTACTGCGCGCACGCGCATGTGCATGTGCATGCGGAAGGAACATCGCGATTTGCGAATTGCGCGTCTACAGGGGAAAGGCGCTCGATTTCTTGCATGTGCCAGGTGCGGGTTTCTGTTATTAACAATACGTATTCGTCTAGTGGTATTACTACGCTTTGCTCTTTTCCGTGATCCATGGTTGCGTGATGGATGACTTCCTCCTAGTATAGCGCCTTCTGCCACCATGCACACCTAGCGTTAGCATTACTGTCGCGGACCTCTTCAAACCCAGTCACGTCGAGCTCCAGAACGGTTGCGTTGGGTCCGTACATCTGGAATTCCTTGACGCCGACTGCGTCGGGAACGCCCGTCTCGGCAAAGCTTGTGATGAATTCTTGCAGAGCCCTGGCTACGGTAGCGTTGCGGACGCTATCGGAGAGGGCACCGCCGTCGTAATAAGTATACGGAACATCCTGTCCGTGCAGAGCTGGAGGAACGGCGAAGAGATAGACATAGGTCTCGTTTCCATATGCCTCTGAAAGGTAGTAGGTGTTGCAGGTAAAGGCGCTCTCGGCAACGATTAGTTTACCGCGCTCGTAGTCGTTTCGGTAGCCCATGGAGCCGTCGAAAATCGGCGGGTACAAGGTATCTACAACGTAGTCAATCGTGGACTGCGGTGCATTGGCATATGTATGTCCGAGTTGGGTTCGTAGCGCGGCTGAGGTATTCACCGAGGTAGGCGCAAAGACGGCTCCTTCGTCGGCGTTGTAGCCAATCATGACACGTACGTCCTTGTCGAACCGTCCCTGTGCCAGGAGCAGGCCGGGTTGGAGCGGGACAAAGTCTCCATCCACAACCGGTCCATAAGTATAGGAGCCATAGGGAGAATCATAAGTGACTTGCTGAGCGTTGGCAAGAATCACCGCGTCGGACGACAGAGCGCGGAGCTCGGCCAGAGACGTAGCGCCGGTGAGGTTGAGAAACCTGTCATATACAGTCTCCTGGGTAACCGGGGAGTTGACTGGCTGCCAACCAGGGCTCTGCGGAATCGCTTGCTGAAAGGGAGCTGGGCCCTTGGAACCTCCGTATGCGGTAATCTGATGCATGATGGAGCCTCCACCCGCACTTTCTCCGAAAACTGTAACCTATGGAGAATGTCAGTCATTTCGGGTATGAAAAAAAAAACCCCTCCTCCCCCGCAAAATTATTCACTCACTCGGTTCTTGTCACCACCAAAAAGATGAATGTTTTCTTGGATCCACTCGAGCGCCATACGCTGATCGTACAAGCCCAGGTTAGATGTGCCTCCCTCCGACTGGAAAGACGGGCCTCCCATCCATCCCAGAGCACCCAGGCGATAGTTCATGGCAACGTAGATGACATCCCCATTCGTCGAGTTTCCAGACGCAGCAAGCAGACCGGCGGGGTTATTGTTCTTTGAGCCTCCAGTGTATCCACCACCGTAAATCCATACGAGAACTGGAGCCCCAGACCCCTTGCCAGCACTCTCAAAGACATGTTCGGGCACAAAGACGTCGAGGAAAAGGCAATCTTCTGATTCTCGCGGATCACGTGGTGGGACTACGGCGCTGGCATTGGCTCCTGATGGTACATACGGGATGGGTGGTTGTCCGAGTGCTTGGGCAAGCAAAGACGCCGCCACGGTTGATCCCCATGCGCCGTTAGCCTGTGGGCAAATCCTACACACGTAAGCAAGAATTTCGCCGCCTAGTTTGAGTGGACTCGAATACCTTGACTCATGGCCGTTGTTGATGGCCGACCGGTTCGTTGCTGGAGCCTGAGGAGGCGCCCATCTCAACTCGCCAACAGGAGGCGCCGCATACCGAATGTTGGAAAAGTTGTAGAAGTTGCCGGTTTCCTGGGAGGACAGAAAAAGTCAGAACCACCAGCCTCTGGCCAATTGCCACGACAACCCAACGTACATTAAATCCCGAAGCGCGGTAGACTTGGTAGCCCAGGTCGACCGTAGGCAGTGACGACGAGTTCTGAGCGTACACGGCACCCAAAAGGGCGGCCGTAGCAGCACCGACACGAATCATATCAAGTATGTAGTGAAACCGGGGAGGATAGTAAACGGAGCGCAACGCTAGAGGAAAAACAAAACACTACCAGACCAGCGGAGGATCTAAGTACTATTTGTTTTCCGCCTGGAGCCTCACTTGGCCTCGCTCATCACCAAATAACGATCTACCCTATCTTGCCAAATGCCGCGGTTGGTAAAAGCCGCTTTCTAGCCAAATATAGCCACCAAAGCTCCCCCCCCCACCCAATATACTACCTGTGTTGTCAATCTTACCGAAGCTAATGTTGGTGGACAGCTTGTTTGGCACATTACGCTCAAAGTAACCGCAAACAGAAAACAGGCTCAATGCGCAAGCCACAGCGAGTACAGTTAACCGTAAAGGGGAGGGGAGGAGGTCTAGGCTACACCTCAACATGGTAACACATGGCCGGACTATGTGGCTATGTGGAGTATAGACTGTATACGTCATGGAGGGGGGGGGGCGGAAGCGCTCGGCGGTACAGCGCATGAATGAATTCGTCCGTGTAAGTAATGCGCGAGGAGGGTCAATTTGAACACTGAACACTGACACCGTGCTGACTTGTGTTTGTATGTTTTGACATTTGAGGGTCAACCCTTGTTTATCTTGCAAGCCATACATGGCCAACTTTGACGGCCAAAACAGATGCACGTAGAGTGAGTATCTTTTGGACCCGGCGACACGGCACCCACTCCCCCAAGATTCATCTCCGTTGGAGCGATGCGAGCTCCGCATTGACAAACTCGCACTAGGATCTTTTCCCCACCATGACGCCTTGCCTAAGGCAGGCCTTGGGCCGAGGTACCCATGTGTAGTCGCTGACGACCCTAGTCTCACCTCAGGCGGAGTAAGATGCGGAGTTTTTTTTTTAAAAAAAAAA
>JALPSE010000638.1:0-10021 GCA_030558545.1 Bipolaris gigantea | reverse complement strand
TGATATAGGGTGGCCTGTATTGAGGTCTTGGGAAGTGGGTGTTTGGGGTTTCCTTCCTTAACTTCTGCGAGTTCCCTCTTTCTCAGGTTCGTAACAACTAAATACTACACAGTTATATGAACTAACTCTATTTTTTAAATTGAAAAAAAATATAGTTTTAGTAGAGATATTAGTGGTAGTAGTGTAAACGTTAACACTTAATAATAGCAGGGTTTTGGCTAGCGAGGCTAGACTTATGAACTAGTACTGTATAATTAATGGGCTTTGCCGGCTAATTTGAGGGCTTTGGAACCATGTTCAGGCAGGCCTAGCAAGCCGGGTTGTGTATCGCGGGATGCGGCCTTGCCGCCCGAGCTTTGCATCCTACTGTAGCCGAGCTTCAACCACACGTCTTTGTTGACTGATGACACTCGCTGGTCATGCCCTGTCAGCGCGATATACGAGCTGCTTGTGCATCGCGGGGTAACATTGTCTACGCAATTGCAATCACCACGGTTAACACGTGCAGGTAACTGCACCATCCGACGTAATCCGCGCAATTAGTATCGCACCATCGAGGCGCATTTGGCCAGGCAGGTTATTTTTGGTGATACTCGCGAAAATGGGTGTGAAGCGTCTACAAGTACACCTTGAGCATCCGGATCACAGGCCGAGGCGCCATGCCATTGCACAAAATCACACAATAATGCACTGTCCGTCACAGATTGCAAGCCTGGAACAACACATTACTCATGCGGGAAATTGAATGAGAGCAAGAGAGAGAAATGCCGGTAATGAAGAGGACTGACTGCTCGGAATAATAGTTGCAATGGTTCGAACTACTGCTCGGGGTACGGATTACTTGGCAACCCGTTTTACGAGCATCACACCCTTCGAATAAGCCTCCCCGAAACTCCATTTGCAAAACATTTTGAGACGCTCTTAGCTTCCTCTAGCAGATGACGCATGTCTCAGGCCGTTTCCTGCTTTACCCAATTTCGCTTTCTATAGTCTTATTCTTTGCTCAGCCTTGGGCGAGCAAAGTTAGGTCAATCGAGTACTCTTGAGCCTAGGTATCTAGGTACTTTTGAGAAGCACGTGCCTCAACCTATTCGTTCTCTGGTCAACACTATCGAGACCCTCTTTATCTAGTTCGAAGACACACTACGTACTTGTGTATGTATACTGTGGACCATCCGTCATACACGCCCGTTGTCCGCCGTTTTACCGGTTCTCACAAGCTTTCCCATTCCAGCACGCCTCTCCGGTCTTCCTTCCCCGTGAAATTCTCGGGCTTGCACTCGGGAGTCTGGACGGCCTTGCTTCGTATCTGTTGTTTATCTAGCGCTGACAAGGCTGTAACAGGTTTCTATTCCTCGGAGCTTGAACATGGATTCATCTGATCTAAGCAAAGAGCCATTGCTTCTATCTCGATTCATCTCCAATGCATTGACCTAGGGTTGATATCAAATGCCAAGGGAGACTGATTCATGTACCGGTGGATCTGCGGTGCAGATCGCTTACATGTGGGTTTGAATCGAAAGTTTTGTGGGAAATGTTAACTGCCGTGCTCACCTTAGCGGGACAAGGATAAAATGGTCAGACTACGTACTGTAAACTGTTAGCGGTAACTGTGCATTAGGGTCGATGATGAAGTTGATGCAGGGTAAAGTGCACAATGTCATACCCTCAACCCTTTTATCTGAATTGAAAGTACTACGAGCCAGCTATTATTTCTGTATCATCGCAGTATTCATATTGCTCGGTGGTAGAATATGCACAGAATGATCGGCTCGGTCATGACTTCTGATCCGCGGGGAGG
Source organism: Bipolaris gigantea (assembly GCA_030558545.1). Classification (NCBI taxonomy): domain Eukaryota; kingdom Fungi; phylum Ascomycota; class Dothideomycetes; order Pleosporales; family Pleosporaceae; genus Bipolaris; species Bipolaris gigantea. The sequence continues at coordinate 8,220 of JALPSE010000638.1, read as the reverse complement.
TGTAATAGCAGATGGTGAATACATATGTCCGGGTCCAGGTGTACTTGTGATAACCTACGTTACTAACTCTGTGTGTCAATAGTTTTGATCAACTGACGCGGGATTACCAGGACTTGTTATCACTGGTTCGCACTTTCCAGTTTTGTGGCCCTCTTCCATGGCATCTGCTTTAAAGAGGCGGTTTTGGTATCCGCGATGGGAATGATATTGATAGTATAAACGATCTTAAATAGCCCTCAAATATTTTCATCGTAACTCGATATGTTGCTACCAGCTGGTCTGGCCACCAAACTCCAGATGGTTCAACCATTTTTCATGATGGCGATGCTCTGCTAGATCTGTGCCAGCGCAATGGCAGCTAGAAAATCCCGAACCTATATTACTGTCATCATGATTTTGAAGCTTTCTGGGAACGAAGTCTGATTCAGCGTCATATATCCAATATAGGGTGTGCTAGACCAACAGTGGTGGCTATGTTTCGTCGGCCTTTTGTTGGGCTCTCTTTTTGTCTATTTAGGTCGTTTCCTCGATTCCTATCGAAGAATTAGAGCTACACCTAGGTTTAATAGCCCCCAAGGCGTCAGCCATGACCCTTGCAAGGCTAACAGCTCTAAAAGATGGTATTATAGTAATGGCCTTTTAACTGGAGGAGAGACTATCGTAGAAAACTTGGTATATTAGAAGACATTCCTACGAGCGGGCAGAACTGGGCAGTGTACTACCCTAATAAACCCTAGCGTTCTCCCATTTGCATGCCTCATTGAAGACTCTTAGATGAGGTGTTACATAAGTGCGTACATATAGTATTTCAGCCTGAAGTCTAATCCTAGTTGGTTTGGCTTGAACAGGAAGTTTTTCACTCCTCCTTATATTACCAACTTTGTAAGCAAAATCAGCTTAGGCAAACTTCTTTAAGCTTCTACTATAGACGCAGCATCAATTAAGCAGCAAACACTTATCATCAATAAAAAGTGAGTTACATTAGCTCTCTTATCTTCGACTCTTTACTCGCAAAACCATCACTTGCGCAGTGAGCCAATACTCCAAAGTATGTAGAGAATACATACTTAGACCTCGAGTCGGCGAGACAAATGATCAAAAACTCTTGTCCGACTTACGAGCATACCGACTTCAGCGCCATGGTACAACCTTATCCTATAAAGTTTCTTCACGAACAGAGCGTTGACTCTGCATACGCAAAGCTTCAGCACATCCACCAATCTATTTTTACCGCTCCAGTTGTACTTCCATCATGGGAAAGAAATTCTCATACCTCTTTGAACTTGTAAGCACAGCCATCGACATCCTAGAGTTGATGGACGATAGCATTGTTCATCCCGAAGTAACGAACCCCTGATAGCGGCGTGAGGACAAGACAGAACACAGTCAATCATCATAAAGCGCCCTAGTATGACACCGATAAACAACATGTACGTATCACGTTCCCCCATCATCACCCAAAGATGATGGGTAATCATGTCCTTCGGCCCTTGTCTGACCCCCACACCCCACGTTGTCAAAAGCTTATCACCAATCACCCATGCCTCACTTCCCCTTGCATCTCTTTCCACTTCAACCCCTCTTTTCCTCTCTCACCACCCTCAAGCTCTCTCCCTCTCCTCCCTCTCACAATCAAAAAGAAATATCCGGGAGGGACAGCCCGTATGCATACCACACAGTACGGCTCCCCCGGACATTTCATCATGTCCACCGTTCACTCAACTCCATGGAAACGTCCAGAGACAATGGCGCGTACATCGTACACGTATACGTACCTCGCTGCGTTTATCGCTGTGGAATCGCCAATGGCGATTGCGATTGTAATGGGGAGAGGATTGCAAGTTTACATGTTTGGGTGATCAAAGTCTGGTTTGGTTTGTTTTTCCCAAATTTCGGCATTGGGAGTAGGTTGGAATGGGTATAGCAAGAGTTGTTTGCGACGCTCATGACTTTTGCTTCGCATGCAGTCAAACTTTAATCACATCTAGAGCCATCGAGATCTATCCAGGTGCAGAAAGATTGCCTCCAACGGTCACACGAAATTCGTATGCTAGCGGTTCCGCGCCCATGATTCTGGTAGCAGCCAGGGATTGGGCACCACAAGTCAGGTAGACGGCGAGGTGAGGCGAACGAGCATTTCACACGAAAAAACGGTCGGATGCAGCGGTGATCAAAGTGTCTTGCCATGTGCATCTGCATCGAAAGCTACCAAGTTCGCGCGACCGTTCCGTCCCGTCTTGGGCGGAGTATGCTCCGACTTGCTGCAAGATGCTGGAAGCCCTCATGCGTACCTAGGAAGTAAGCATCAACGTAGCAGAATTTTCATTGAATCTTCCTTTCCTTTGGCCACCCACGATTACTTACATGCTGAATTAGGCTTTTTAGCTCCCAACCTCCATTTCACTGCTAGCATTCACGTAGCTTGGGTGTCAAACATTTAGCCCTTGTCCTCGTCCCCCTGCCTGCTAGTGTAGTTCCTAAGCTCTTGTTTTCCGTATTGCAGGGCTACTTGACTAGTTCACGCCATACTAATTTTAGAGAAACACGCCAGTGACGTCTAAAAAATGGGCCGGGGTCCAATTAGGGCTAGATAGTCGTTGATTCAAGGGCATCTGTGAGAACCATCACTATTTATTTTCACATGGTCTCGAAACCAGCTTCGGATTCTCATTCCCCTTTTCCGATCACTTCCTGTACTTGTGAAATTTAAACCATTCTGTCTTATCAAACAGCAAATCCGCAGTGTCGATGAAAGCCCATCTTACTCGCTATGGAATGTGCTGTCCATCCTGTCTAAGCCGCTTGGGAAGGTGCTTCGATCTGTGCATTCGGATTAGAGGGAATAAACAAAAGTCCAACTTGTTATCGTATGGAGTATACTCCGAGTAAGGGGACGTGCGAGTGTTGCGTGGAAAGAGATGAGATGCATCGATTAGGTCGTGACCTTTCATGGCCGAGTGAGTGAGGCCCCAATGCACCGTCAACGATCCAGGACCGACTTCAAGGGAGCCCTCTGCCACGAGGAGATTGTGCGTACGCACATCATTGCATGTTTGGTGGGTCAATTTCAAGACGACGTTGTTGAGCAGCTCAAATGCACGGCAGTTACTTGTCTTCATGGTCTTCTCGCACATCTTGTCTGCTTTTGGGAACGATTACCCAATCCTTGTCGTACTTATTCCTAACATCCCCTCCCCCACAGCTCACTCTCGGGCCCTGTTGATGCTGATAAAGGGAGCTAGCATTGTCAACGGCAGCCTCGTGACGGGCGCAAGGCCCGACCCTCGCAGATAGACAACCCCGGTCAAAGGGGGAGGCAAATCTCAACGAACCACATGATGGCTTATCGTCAGAGATTCTGCATTGGTTTGTTAAACATGAGATGTTTCTCGGCAACTTCTGGCGTCTGATTCGCCTCGTGGCTACGGTGTATGCACAGACGTGTCCGGCTTGATATTGCCAAGAACGGTCCGATTTTATGTAGTACAACTACAAGGAAGGCATTCGCAACTGGAAGGAAGAGCAAGGAAACACGCTGCTGGGGGTTCTTCTCGTACTTTGAAGTACGGTCGGCTCTATTCTTCGGACTCAAGGGAACCCCAGGAGGGTTTGTGCCACGGGGAGTTTGTTTCTGTGAGGTACAAGTATTGAACGGTTTTCACTGCTGGAACAGACAGACTCCGTTCTTCCGGATATCATATAAAGCACTTCTTTGTATTCGGCCTATCGACTTTTCGTTTCAACTGCCGACGCGGCCAGTTTTTCGTTGAGTGGTGGTACACCACTTCTTCTCCAAGATGTTGGACACCATCATCCATCACGCTTCGCCATGGAGTGTCTCGTCGGCGACATTACTCTCCCTTGTCGTCTATCAGGCCGCAAAGATGATCCACAATGCCCATATCCACACTCTACGAAGCATCCCCGGGCCCTGGATATCTTCTGCAACCACACTCTGGATCCGATGGCGGAGATGGCATGGCCGACTCTCCTGGAAGCAGACAAACCCATGGCGCAATACGGTCCCATTGTGCGAATCGCCCCCAACCTGGTGGTTCTGAATGATCCAGAGTCGGTGGAAAGGATCTTTATCAGAGAGGACCTGGATACATCACCAACCTCAATTCGTGCTCTGCATGTCGGCGGCCACGGCCGGACAGTCACCTATCCCCAACGCCATCCTGTCATGATTGCCACAACAACCAAGAACCCCAAGGCCTCCCATCCGTCCTTCGTCAACATAATCGAGGACACGGTCCGCGACCTCGGCGCCTCCGACGGCACAAAACCCGAAGACATTGCCCACCACCTCCGCATCGTCGGCGAGTACAACTTCCCCGTCGTCTGGCGCCTGTGCCCCCTTCCGTGGCTCTTCGAATGACCGCAACACGCCCCAATCTTCCCCCACGCCCGCTTCCGCATCCAATCCAGCGACAAGCTCCTCGACCTCGGCGAAGCCCTGTGCAAGCAAGCCGCACAAGCCACCGGGGACACCCCACGCACCACCGACACCAACGTCCACAGCCTCTCCACGGACCCTACGGCCAAGTACTCGCCGCCACAGAAACCACATCCTCGGCCCTCGCCTCCATCTACTGCGAACTCGCCAAGAACCAGCAGCTGCAAAAGACGCTCCATCGAGAACTCGTCGCCCACGCCGGCCACCAAGACCTCGACGCATGCACAAAACAAGGCCTCCGCTTCCGTCCCCCCTGCCGCCCTAACCGGGAGCCGCTGCGTCCCCAAAGGCGGTCTTGGCGTCCTGGGTCACTGCCCACCCGCCGGCACGGTAGCAACGGCGCAGTCTCTCGCCATGGGCCGTCAGCGTCCTGACTTGGTTCCGGATTGCGGTGCGTGTAATCCGTTGAGATGGATGGACGAGAAGGACGAGTGTAGTGCAGAGAGGAGGAAGCTGGTGGTGCGGTTGGGAGCGGGCGCGAGAAGGTGCCCGGAGGAGTAATGTGGCGACGTATCCGATGAGGCTTATTTTTGTGGCGGCGATTCGTGCCCTTGGGATTACGCTGGCGCTGGAGACGACGGCCGCAGGCTAGGGAGGCCCTTGAGGCGAATGGGTCTATATAGGTCGAGGCATGGTTGGTGTGGTTTGATTTTTACGCCGCATACGGTGTGAAGGGGGTGGAGAGGGAAGGAAGATGTGTGTGGTTTCTCTCTTCATTTGTAGTCTCTTTTTTTCTTTCAATAAAACTCTAGGTTTTGATTTCTGATCTTACTCTTCTTTGATGGCAATCAACTCGTGTTCCAGCTCTTCCTGTGTCAAGCATAGCTGCGACGCGATTATACACCAAGTCAGTACTTCGTTCGCAATCACTTCATTATTTTTCCGCACCACCTCTCTAAACAGTTTCCCTCATCACCTTCCATCCAGCCCATTACTCCCCATCCTCATCATCTTCCCCCTCGCCAGCCGGCGGCGGCGGAGGCGGAATACTAAAACTATCCAGACTCGCCCATTGGCTACTCTTGTAATGCGCACCCTGTGTCATACTCACTATAGGACTACTCCACTCTCCAGTTGCAGCATCTACTTTCCCCGGGCTGGGGAAGCTGCTTGGGATGAAAAGGGGAGGGGGCTTGCCAGGTGAAATAAAGACAGGTTGGGAGCTAGCGATACGGTGAGGGGTAGTGAGTGTACTTGAGAAATCATGGGTTCGCTTGGCACGAGGCGTGCGCTGCGTTATCTCATCGACGGTGGTCGCTTGGCTGGGATGGTAGCCTGAAGAATGGTGATGTTGTTGTTGTTGTTGGGGCGGTTGCACGGTGTTTGGAGGTGGCAGCGGCGTGTCGTTGTAGCTACATGCGTCGGGCATGACACGCAAGCTTGATGATTTAGAAGGCTGTGCATTCACGTACTGGGAGTATGAGAGCCATTCATTCTGTAGCTGTTGCTCTGCCTTGTTTGAATGGGATTCTTGAGACTCATGCTGCGGAGATGGGGAGCGAGGGACCTGGACAAATCCACTGTCAAGATCCGTGGATTGATGCATGTCGGCTGATACAGAGTGCAGGGAAGGTCGCCTGTCCGAGTGTGGTGGACTCTGCTCTTGCTTGACTGACATCTCCTCATCAGAAGAATCTTCGGGCATAGCCATTGGCGTAGAAAGGAAAGTGACCTGTATATCTGCCTTGATAATCGGTGGCGTCGAATGAAGCTGCTTGATTTGTGTAGGTAGCCCAGCTCCAGTTCTTGCTAGGACAGAGGGTAACCTTGTGGAATTCTCGCCATCTTCATCTTCGCTTTCAGGTTCGTGCTTGATCCGAGTTGGCCCATCATGATAGGCTAGATGATCCTTTTGAATAGCCCACTCGCTTCGATTATACGGTTGCTTATGAAGGTCTCCTAATTCGGGTGAGGGCTCTTCGTGTCCTCGGAGGACAGGAAAACTGTCTGATCCCAGCGATGACTCTAGCGAGACTGTATCACCGGTGTTATTGGCTTCGGCGCACGCGCGATCGATTTGATCAAGTATAGCCTGAGTGTCCGTACCGACGCTTTTACTCAGCACCGAAAATCCCACATCCTCATTAAACTCTTGCTTGGCTCGCTCAGGCAGAGGCGCGTCTTCTTCAATGGCAACGTCATCTTCATCTTCGGAGTCCTGGATGGTGCTCTCAAATCTCCTCAGTTTTGGTGGACGTATGGGAGTCTTAGACGGCTTTTCAAACCCCACTTGCTTCCGCTTTGACGGGGTTTCTACAGTGTTATTGCTAGAGTTTGTCGCGCATTGCTTTAGCGGCGACTGATTCAGCTTGTGAGGCGTAAACTGGGTCGACAGCGGCGAGTCTGCTGGTGACTGAGAAGACGGTATCTCACAAATTCGTCGCTTCTCGGGGGTCGACAGGAGACTGAATCGGGCCTTGGCTGACCTCTCCGATTTGCCTGAGACAGATGGGGTTTCTCCTACTTCTGGGGCTTGTGCAACCGTATTCCGTCGAGTCACTCTGCCTGACCTTCTGGAAGGAGCCTCAATGAATTGCGTTGGCTTATAGCTGTCATCACAATCATCTTCCACTGATTGCAATACAGACCCGGTCACGTCTTGCAAATTCGCCGTAAACTGATACTCCTTTTCTCCAACCAATAATGGGTTTGCGTCTTCCTCGACTTTTTCAGTAGTCGTCCCCGTACCGTCATTGTCCCCTGTCTGGTACAAGCCTTGCTGTGCGAGTCGCCGTGCCACAGCATGGCGATACTCACGACCGTCTTCATCTTCCGCTTCAATACGGTTAAGCGCCTCACCCATATCATCGTCTGACATCATCTCCACCACGCGCATTCCAGGCACCATCTGTGTCAGAGTCCGCTGCTTCTGACCCTTGCTTCTCTTGTCACTTTTGCCCTTGCCTCCCCAACTCAATCGCGGTGTCTTCTTGACAGGCTTGAAATCAGGCTCTTCAACGGCTGGTAGAGGTTTTCGCCCATCTAGCAATTGTGTCATGGTTGACTGCCTTCTCAGTACGCGCTCTTTATCCATCTTGTTCGCTTCATTGTCAGATGTGCCCTGAACGCGCCGTTTACGATAATGATTCTTTGACGACGCGGGTTTGCATGGGCGCTTAGGTTCATGTGTAATGGAATCGCCGTGTTCGCTACCTGGCTCCTCATGCATGATGCTGGTATCTCGCTTCCTGCCTTTCTGCTTTGCCTTGTCCGTAGTCTTCTCCTCCACATCCCCCTCTATATCCGTGTCAAAGTCCCCGCCATCCTCATCCGAGTCGCTAACAACGCCTATCGTCTGCCTCCTCATCTTGTCTGGCAGAAACACCATCTGCCGCTTCTCCTGGTCATCATGTACGGGTGTAGAGCGGCGGCGGACCGTCTTGTTCTTATGCGGAAAGTGTATTTGCTGCGGTACTTTCTTCGAGTAATACACTTTGAAATCGGCTTCTCGATTGCTGGTTCGCGTGCGAGGTGTCATGGTGCATTGGGTGGCGAGAGCAATCGACAAGGAGAAACGTCACAGCGTTGGAGACGCGAACGCGTTGAGGGGCCACTAGCGCGAAATGATGCCTACGGACCATGCGGCATCACCCTGGTCCGCAACTCAAACGTCAACCCGTTAGTAACAGACAAATACCGATTCAATCAGTCATTGTATCAGATACGAGACACATAGGAACGACTGTAGTACATTGGGACTCAAGTAGGGAGATAATCGACGCTACTGTATATGCCTAGGAGTTTGCGATCTGGACGCGTGG
>JALPSE010000636.1:0-10141 GCA_030558545.1 Bipolaris gigantea | reverse complement strand
GGGGACGGGGCGTAGGGCGATTTTCTTGCGCTTGGGACTTGGCAGGTGCAACGGACGGGGATGGGTGTTGGTTTTTGGTTTGGGTGGATCGTAATGTGTTGTCATGGTTCGCTGCTTGCAGGTGGAGCAGTGTGCGGTTGGGGGAATCGCTCATGTATTTGCAGGCGTGCGGGGCTGGGGTTGGAAGGGGCATGCGTCTCGCGGATCAGAGGGTTCTCGCGACTTCTGGGGCCCGGGTCACGCGTTTGGCTGGGGCGCAAAGGGCTCGGTTTGCCCGTGGGATTTGAGTCAAGTGCAAAGTCTGTCTAGTACGGCTTGAACCTGGCTTTGTCCTTGTCCTTCTTCTCCTTCCGCCTCTTCTTCGCCGATGCCGCGGCGTCACCTTCGTGCATGTCTGCGCTGTCTGACGGCTTCCATGCGCGGATCTGGCCGTCTTCGCCACAGGTGTATGTGGTGTGTGTCTGGGAGTTTGGGGTTAGGGACAGTGTAGGGAGGCTGAAGGAAGGGAAGAGGTGGTGTGGCACTTACGTGTATATCGGTGAAGAGGTCGCGAACAATGTCTTCGCCGTGGGCGCCTGCGAGCGACGTGGTGTTTGCAAGGTCGAATGCGTAGTCCAAGGGGCCATTCGTGCCTTTGGTGAGGGGTGTGAGAGTAGCTTGCTTCTCGCTGTGTAGTGCTTAGCTCTCGAGATTGTGACGGCAGAGTTTCGGCTTCAGAGCAACGTACCTGTGCTTCCCGGATGCTACACATGGCTGCGCGCCGATCCAGCACAAATCAATGACATACTCGCAGCCAAGCTCCTCTCTCACATCGCCGCACAACTTCGGCGCTGGCTCCTCTTCCTCCTCTTTCTGGCTCTGCAGCGCGTAGAAACTCACCGTCTCGTCCGTGCCAATGGCGTACATGTCTGTGCCGGGGTACAGGAAGCCTGCATGGGCAATGGCAGAGCCGTGGTTGATGACCTGGTACAAGGCGTCGTCCTCATCTGCCTGGGTGCTGTCGAAAATGTTGACTAGTCCGTCGGTACTGGATGAGAGGAGAAGGTTCGGGAGCGAAGGGTGCAAGGAGAGATTTGTCACGGTGTCTGTGTGGGAGTCTATGTAGGAGCGTAAGGGTGCTGAGAGATTGCGCTGGTCCCTGGGGATAACTTAGTATGACCTTGGGGCCAATGGATCGAAGACATGGTGGGAAGTTACCATATGTAAACTGGAGAGCTGTTGGGCCCATCTTCTGGGTTCTCAATGCCGGCTGCGACAAAGCTCGTTTCCGCATCGCATACTAGTGCTGAGATGAGTTTGTGTGCTGTACCGCCCGTCAGCTGCTGCCCCATAGATCTGGAGTTTCAAGACCAACGGCTCTCGATTTGCAAAACTCTCTGCTTGCTTCGCTTGTCCCAGAACTTTACCAACCCATCTCTTCCTGCAGTCGCGACTACGTTGCTGGGCGCGTCATTTGCTCTCTCTAGACACGTGATGTTGTCGTGGGCCTTGGCGACGTGACCATCGGGTCCAAGGTCTGCTGTTAGAAAGCGAAGGGAGTCGTCCGATGATATCAAGGCTAGTTGGTCTGTGAGAGAGTAGGTAAGAGGGTCTTGTCGTGGCGAGGTTGAGATGATTTTGTAAATGTACGAGCCAGCTGAAGACCCGGCATCGGTGCTGGCGATTTCTCTGAAAGACGCCATATTGAACGGTGCCAGAACAAGTATTTAGTATTGCCAGGGTCGCGGCGAGGGTGGAATTGCCACGGAAAGATGAGGTTTGATTGAATCAAGGTAACGAGAAGAAATTTTCACAGCAATGAGCGCGAGGTCTTTGCCTCACCCAGGTCCGGTGCACATCATGGGCACCTATCGTTCAGGGTTGCAATGGTAGCGTCTCGACTGCGAAAGCAAGGCCCAATCTCAGATGAACATGTTTCCTGAATTTGTCCAAGTGCACAGCTGGTGTAGTGACATGGGCGCGTTCTAACGTTCAGCACAGAAAAACGCCAGTACCGCTCATCGCATCACGTTGCTTCACAGCCCAGTAGACAGCAACATGACCGAGAGCTGACGCAAGTATGTAGCCTTGATATGAAACTCGTGCAGACACAGCTTTCGTCGACACAAGCGATTAATACAGGCAGTCCGTCTCCGATCCCTCCAAAAGCCCCGTCCCCTGACATAACGCCAGCAGACAAAGTAGGCCGTCACTCCTGCAGTTCAGCACGTCAAGCGCTCATTGCCGGCGATATCGAGGTTCGTTGGAGAAGAGGAAAAGCATGGCGGGCGCACGCACACGCGACAAAATACCGGGTGGCGGCGAAGCGAGTGACTAAGCAGCGTAATGCCGACCAGCTGATTGGCCACACGGGGGACCTCGGGAATCGGGAAGATTTGGGCTGGCCAAGGGTAGCATGTGTATTGACGACGACATCATTCACCCCTCAACCACCTCTCGACCAACAGCCACTTGCTATTGGGACACACCATCATGGCTTCTCAGCGCATTTTCCAGCTCGGCCTGCGACGCGCAGCTGCGCCAGGCCTGAGGGTGCAGCCTGCAGGACGCATGGTTCAGCGGAGGTATGTCATAGCACCTGCAAGAGCACCACGACGAAGCTCTTGTCAGCCACCCGTCCACACCGAGAGCCGTAGTAACAGAAGAATGTAGACTTGCAGCAACCGAACATGCCTCCCAGTCTCAAGCGGCCGAGATCCTCGCCAAGCAGCGCATCAACCGTCCAGTCTCGCCCCACCTTGCCATCTACAAGCCCCAAATCACCTGGATCGCCTCGGCATTCAACCGTATCACTGGTCTCACACTCTCTGGCTCTCTTTACCTCTTCGGAATTGCATACCTCGTTGCGCCCTACACTGGGTGGCACCTCGAAACACAGTCAATGGTCGCGGCCGTTGCTGCTTGGCCCGCGGCGGTCAAGGCTGGTGTTAAGACTTTCTTCGCGCTCCCCTTCTTCTTCCACTGCCTCAATGGTGTCAGGCATTTGGCTTGGGACATGGGTGTCGGTTTCAAGAACCAGCAGGTCATCCGTACTGGTTGGGGTGTCGTTGGATTGACAGCCGTCTCCACCCTATACTACGCTTTCCTGGCATAAACAAGCAGCGCCTAGTTTAGAGCAAGGCTGGTCTCGAAGAGAATGGTGAGATACGAAAGGCGGCCGGATTCTGGAAGTATCAAGCAACAATGGAAACAGGAGCGGGGCACATCTTGGGCGACCGTGAGGAAGCCAATATGTATTATGTATATTTTGAATCCAACAATTGCATGTGCAGCCACATGCGAGCAGGGATAAGGAGCATTTCGTTTTGGTCACCGTATTCCTTCGTTAGTCGAGGAACTGCATTCAGGGAGAATCTAGTGCTTAAGCATTGCGGTACGGAGCAAGCCTATTGTACTTCTCGCTAGCCCTGCGACACGTGATTACGTGTCAGGTGTTTGCATCGTCCAATTGGCGCGTAACTGTGTCGGTTGCATCCGAGCGGGAAAGGCGAAAACCAACACAATAGTCTTTTGAAGCCGCGGTTTGAGATGCGTCGTTGCTATGGAGGAATCACAGGCCTCCATGGTGCTCGGTGAGGACTTGTACGATGTGAGCTCCCGTCTTGCACATGCATTGAGTGATGAATAGCGCGACACCTAACCCCGGTCGCCGATCATTCACGTCGCTGAACTGACGCCACTTTCAGGATCCATCTTAGTTCTCCCAGGCCCTTTGGCAGCGGGCCTGCAGCAACAGGCCATTCTTCTTCACCACCTCGACTAAGAGTCAGCCACCGGATAGCCACGGTGATAGCCACAGCACCGCACCCTTCTTCGATCGCGGTGCTTCCCCACGACGCGCCGTCCGTGCGAACCATGTGAAGCCCGCTCTGCCCAAACATCACAGCGCACCCACGAGCATAGGCAACTCAAGGGAACCGGTGGCGATACCAAAGATGTTCAGCTTCAGCATGACGGATGCGCCGGGGGATACGCAGCCAGACAGCCAGATGCTCAAGACGTGGACGAGCGGAATCTATTCAACGACCGGCGCCAAAGACATTCCAAGATCGCTGTTTGTTGAACATGGTGACGACGATGGCGACGATTCGCCTACAGATGAAATGGATATCGTTGCATCGAGCCAGGACCAGCATATCCCTACGCCTACAAGCCCCACCGTGCTTGATGCCGACGAACCGGGTGGCTTTGCGCAGAACAGTCTCGCACCTACAAGTCCGCTCAAGTTTCAGACACCCGCATTGGCAGGCAGAACGAGGGGGAGCTCAGGTCCAATGCCTAGCTCGACATTGCCGACCAACACGACGCCTGGCACTGGTACTTCTGCAAACTTATTCTTTCCAGCACTGAGCCATGGTGGCGAAGGGATTGCACAGCACATTTCCCTTACACAAGCCTTTAACAATACCCAGGCACCCACCTCGCCTGTAATAGATGAAAGTGCAACTGACGACATTATCTTTTCGCGCCCTTCTCCAAACTTCTCGCACATACGGCACTCGAGTCCAATGAGAGTCACCCAACCCGAGACACCGAAATCAGACCCCGTAGTACGATCCTCTAGTCAGCCACGTACCGAGTACGTCGCAACGAGACAGTCACAGCAAAGACGAAAATTATCTGTAGGGGATGAGCATGCAGTCCTTGTGGAGCAGGACAGCTGGGCGGAACTGTCTCGCAAAGTGCGGGCTAAAAAAGCAAGTGAATATGCCCATCGCCAGGCCGCCAGGTCCTTGTCCAGCGTCTCAGCGCCAACCCCTGTATTGTTGCGATCGACCAAGGAGCGCGCAAGAAATACTGATTATCCGTCGCCCGAAAGGTCAAAGACATCGCGAAGCGGAGTGCATAGCGGAGTGGAGGACCATAACATGACAATCGATGAGCAGTCGCAGCCTACCACGGAAAACGAAACGAATGAACACAACGCAGAAGGCCCCGCCGATGAATCATCACAGCAGGCACCTGATACCGCACGGACTGCGGGGAGACATAACAGTAACGATCATAACGTGCAAGTTCCCAAAACCTCTTCGCATCCTCACTGGACTCCCTCAGGCCCACTCTCACGGGCCTCGTCTCAACCAAATACACAGGCTTCATTGATGCACCGAGAAAACCAACTACAAGAGATTAGCTTGCTGCACGGTCTCCATCATTCGTTTCAACCTCAAAGCAGCAGAGAATCGGTGGCTGTGATGGACTCTCAGCCAGATGTCACTGCCGATTTTGATAGTGTCCCACGACCAAAATCACTACGCTTTCCTTCATCACCCTCAACAAACCAATACAGCATCAACCAGACGACCATGGCTACCAAGACGGGATATACAAGCCAGGTCATCTCATCTTCCGTACCTCCAATGCCACCCATGTCGAGTGGCGCTGAAGATGACGTGGTACCCGAGGCCGAAGAGCGGGTACCCAGCAGCCCACCACTTCTACCCCCTGATGACGCCGAGGCTGGAGATGGAGATGTGGAATATGATGAACATACGTACGACGAATATACAGAGGCAGCTGGAGAGCAAGAAGGGCTGCTATCCCCAACAATTGATGAGGGTACTGCCATGGATGAGGAAGATGATCTGCCTCTAGCAAAGCAAGGGCTTATAGGTGAATACAACATGATTGGAAATCAAGGGGCGCACTCAGACAAAGAAGATTTGAACTTGGTCAAGCCGGCAGAACCATACGTAGAAGCTGGTCGAATATCAGAGACTTTAAATTCCGGACACAACGCGCACAGCAACAAACAGCCTGGACCACCACGTATGCAGCGTGGGGATACCATTCCAGAAACAGACGCACTTGAGGAGACGCAACACTCGTTCTTCGCGGTCAGGAGCTTAGAAGAAGTTGCAGAGGACGACACTGCTGTTGAAAAGGAGACGAACGGTGCAGGCCTTCTTCAGACGGCTAGAGAAGACCGTGACGGATCTCCTTCCAACATGCCAGCACCCATCGGTTCAAAGGACAACGGAAGCGATGCAATTCTAGAAGGTGACCGCATCCGGTGTTTAGATGATATCTACAACCTTCCCGAGACTCAGCATTCAGCAAATGAAGAAGATGTAGAGATGCCTAGACTGAGCGGGCTGGAGGATGACGACAGCGATGTCTTCATGCAGCGGTCTTCACCAGCTGCGCCATCTGCGAAGCGGCGCAGGGTTACATTTACTGTCAAACGCAAAGCCTTCCGGGATTCGCTGAGAGCGACGACTGATACGGAGTCGCTTCCAGATCCTCTCCCATGGTCTGGTCTCGACCAAGTTCAGCTAGCATTGGATGAGACCCAGCCAGCTATGCTGACTCATGAGCGTGAAGAACTGAGTGCGCTTACAACGGTCTACACAGGAGAAGAAGGGCGGCCTTCGTATACGCGGACGACCTCGTTGAAGTCCAAAGTTCTGCCCAAGCCCTCCAAACCTCGTAATCAACGACAAGGGGCATTAAAATCCGTTTCAAGAGAGCTTTCACGAACCATGTCTTCACCTGTACAGTTGCCCACAAGATCAGGAGGATCTGCTCGTGCTCGGACTAGCAGCCCAATTACGCCTACGAAATCTCGGAAAGCTATCGCGAAGCAGCCAACCGATGTGGACATGGCCGATGTCGGCAGCCAGACAGCCATGCCTCTTAGTTCTGCTCCCCAGCCGGCCAACCTCGAGAAAATGGACGTAGACCTATCCCAGAGAAGTACGACGCCACCTGAAATCATTGTACCAAATAGGGTTTTTGCATGCTGGCCGGGAAGCCACTATTACCCTGCTACGTATATTGGTCGTGCAACTGCTCGCCAGCTTCAGATCCGTTATGACGACGGTAACATGACATACATGGACGCGACACATGTAAGAGCACTAGACCTCCGCAAGGGTGATCAGGTCAAAGTGGATGAGCCAGGTATGAAGAAGAACACGTACATTGTGGTGGGCTTCAAAGACAGGATAACCGATCTTGGCAGCGAAGAATTTCCAACTACTGATCAGCGTGGTCATATGACAGTCATTCTGGAAGAGAGACCAAGGGAGAGTTTGCCACAGGCCAAAGCGCCTCAACCATCTGCGCACATCTCAGCACCCATGGCAAGCATCTACCTGACCGCTTCGCTCTGTAAGCGACTTCGCGATCGATCCTTTGTATTGTCATCGATGACCTCGCCAACCAAATCAGTCTCATTCATAGGCACTCCTATTGCAGACCCTTTGACTACCCCTTCTTCATTCACTCGACGCGGAGCGGCAGTGTCGTCTTTTCTGAAAGATGTTACCACGCGAGCAGCGTCTGTAGCTTCGACGACCCGGTCTAGCAGTGGCGTATTCGCAAATATGGCTTTTGTAATCACGTCCACGACAGCGGATGTGGACAAGGACAGCGTTACCAGGCTTATCAAAAGCAACAATGGCCAGGTACTAGAGCATGGCTTTCACGAACTCTTTGATTATGAGCCAGAGGAGGCCCCACCGTCTTCTGGAAACCGCCGGAGATCAAGTTCTACTTTCGAGGGTTCTAATGGCCTGGTACTCAAGCAGGCATACAAGGACCTAGGTTTTGTTGCACTCATTTCGGATGCCCACTCTCGCAGCACAAAGTACATCCAAGCTCTCGCTCTCAACGTTCCGTGTTTGCATGTTCGTTGGATTCACGACTCACTCAATGCCTCTCGCGCTGCCCCTTTTACACGCTACCTCTTGCCCGCCGGTGTCTCGAAGTTTCTCGATCCAAACGGCGTCATCCGCTCACGCACAATGACCCCCTACGATCCAGCCAGCGAGGACACCACTTTTGCACAGATAATCCAGGGTCGCGACCTGCTTTTATGTGACCAAAATGTCCTTCTCATAACCGGTAAATCAAAAAAGGCAATCGAAAAACGTCAACCGTTCATCTTTCTCTCACATGCCCTCGGGTCCGCAAACGTGGGTCGCTGCGCTGATGTAGCAGCTGCATCAGACATGCTTGCCAATGGCAAGTGGGACTGGGTATGTGTAGACAATGATGAGCACGGTGTCACCGAGGCTGTGGCTGCATTGCTCGGTACGGAGAAACCTGCAAGCGTAAGTGGAAAGTCTAAAAAGGGAGGTAAGAAGAGGAAGAGAGATGGTGATGGGGACACTCAAGAAGAACTCTTCATCAAGGGAGATATTGGGGGTAAAATCATTAGGATCACTTGTGCAGAGTTTGTCATTCAGAGTTTGATTCTGGGTGCGCTGATCGAAGAGTGAACTTTGTCTTCTCTCCCCTCTTTTTCGCCTTTTGGTATATGGAGTAGACTGGCTTTTTTTCCCTTCTTCTGTGTATTTTTTACGAGTGCGGTTTGTGTCTGATATGAACAATTTCGGCTTCTTCATATTCTCTTCCTCTTTGAACAAAAAGCAGGGGCACATGGGGGTGTCTGAGAAGTGCCCCATGGGTGAGGGTTCACCTTTTTTCTTCACACTATATACTGTTCTTTTCTTTCATGTACTACTATCATCACATAGTCCGACGAATAGTCTGCTTTTGATTTGATTTCATTGCTTCTGGTGCTTTCCTGGTATCGTCCCAGTGCACAGGACACCGATAAATTATGCACAAGACTAGTTCCGCATCTTCATTCATGTAAGGAGAGTCTTGGGGGCGACAGTAGAGACAGCGAATACAAAATACTACAGGAATCCGTTCCTCTTGCCTATTGCTGTGCCACCTTCCTTCTACATGCCCAGTGAATGCAGTCTTGATTCCTTCTGTCGCAGTAGGAACTGTAGTCTCATATACCTCTACACATTATAGCATCCGACAATACTCGGGTTACACTCGCTCCTCTTTCTTACAGCCGCTCTGTCTCAATATTTGTCTATCCTGTTGTTTTGAGCCACACCGATCTGTAGTATACATCAGTAGAGCTCGTGTAGAAAAAGACACATGGAGAGAAGAAACTACACCGCAAAGACTGGTATCTCAGTGCCGTGGCCTAATAGACGATGTCCCCAAGCAATATGTTTCAAACTAAACACAGTGCTACCAACTGTTCTTCCCAACTCCGCCATCTCCATGTACAAAAATCAATGTACCCACATACTACTCAGAAGACAAACAAAGAGTACCAGCCCCAAGCACGGCGCACAAAACCCAACATCCCATCTTCCCCGTCCCCTCTCCCCTCATACCCACTCATCCCCCAACTTCCCACCACACCGCTCCCTCCCTCTCAGCGCCTCGGCGTCTCGGCGGCCAAAGCCCGCAAAACGACCAATGCCACCCAACAGCCCCTCCCCGTCGTTAAAATTACCAAAACGGATACGAAAGTGCGTCATCATCCCAGCCCAACCAGGTCCACCAAGAACATGTCATCCATCTACATAACCCTAGACTCCTTTACGTACCAACCGACACAACGCACGTCCACATGCTCGCAAGAACCAGGAAAAAACAAAACACGCATCTCGTATTGATCCGCGAAACCGCTTGGCTACGTATACGTATACTTGTCGACCGATGTGCGCACACAGCAGATGTAGAGTACGATCCCGTGTGCAACACTACGTACGCCTACGTGCGTCACAGAAAATACCGGCTCGCAATGCATGCTACGGATCCCTTCCTGTGGCATGACGCTTCACCAGTCTTTTCCTCGTCCCAAGCGGGCAGTCGCCCTTGTACCAGATGCAAGCGTGCAGATGGCCTTTGGGTAGTAACACGCCCCTTGCGAGATCAGATAGCGAGCATGGAGAGGAGCAGCAAACGGCGCTCCGCGTGGGTGCGTAGTCATCTAGGTGAGCTAACGGGCACGCTTTGGTCCATGCTGGCTCTCCCTCCTCCTCCTCTTCCTCTTCACAGAGACGCAAGCAGTACGGGCAAGCAAGGGTCGAAGAATAGGCCGATAATGACGATGCTACTTGTTTCAAGCACCTTGATTCGTTCCCGACTCGTTTATTCGTAACGTAACTTTTTCCCCTTGCCCTCCTCATGCTTTAATAACGCCTTCGCATTTGCCAAATTTGCGACCGGGATCCACAATGACCGCTAAAATATGACAGATAGGCAAAATAGGTTGAGATGTCGGACGTAGTAAATTTCTTCTTTAACCATACCGCCGCCGCCGTCACACACACACACACACATACACACAGACGGTTCTTACCTGTTCCCCTCCCCCCCC
>JALPSE010000633.1:0-10420 GCA_030558545.1 Bipolaris gigantea | reverse complement strand
CACTACCAGCACTACCAGCACTACCAGCACTACCAGCACTACCAGCACTACCAGCACTACCAGCACCATCTGAGCCTCCACTCGCCTGCTCCTGCCCACCGCGCCCTCGCGCATCCCATCCGCCACAACCGCCACCATGCCACCAGCAGGAAGCGGCAGCTCCAGGAAAATCTCCTTCAACGTCTCGGAGCAGTACGACATCCAAGATGTTGTAGGAGAGGGCGCATACGGTGTCGTATGGTACGTCTCGCCCGCCAATGGCCCGCTTTCAGCCTTCTAACAACAAGCACAGCTCCGCCTTGCACAAGCCCTCGGGCCAAAAGGTTGCCATTAAGAAGATCACGCCCTTTGATCACTCCATGTTCTGCTTGAGAACGCTGCGAGAGATGAAGCTGCTGCGCTACTTCAACCACGAAAACATCATCTCCATCCTGGACATCCAAAAGCCTCGCAACTACGAGACCTTCACCGAGGTCTACCTAATTCAGGTGTGCAAATTGCTTCGCTGCCATCTTTTCTGCTTTTCTAACCTGCTGCCGTTCAGGAACTGATGGAGACGGACATGCACCGCGTCATTCGCACACAGGAGCTGTCCGACGACCACTGCCAGTACTTCATCTACCAGACCCTACGCGCCCTAAAGGCCATGCACTCGGCAAACGTCCTCCACCGCGATCTCAAGCCCTCCAATTTGCTACTCAACGCAAACTGCGATCTCAAAGTCTGTGATTTTGGTCTCGCCCGATCCGCCGCTTCGACCGAGGACAACTCGGGTTTCATGACCGAATACGTTGCCACTCGCTGGTACCGTGCGCCGGAGATTATGCTCACCTTCAAGGAGTACACAAAGGCAATCGACGTGTGGAGTGTGGGATGTATCCTCGCCGAGATGCTGAGCGGAAAGCCTCTTTTCCCAGGAAAGGACTGTAAGTCGCGCGCACTGCCTCCCGTTCAGCTCGGAGAAGCTAACCCTGGGCAGACCACCACCAGCTCACATTGATCCTCGACGTACTCGGTACGCCCACCATGGAGGATTACTACGGCATCAAGTCGCGCCGAGCTCGCGAATACATCCGATCTCTGCCCTTCAAGAAGAAGATTCCCTGGAAGGCCATGTTCCCCAAGACGAATGATTTGGCTCTTGACCTGCTCGAGCGATTACTGGCTTTCAACCCAGTCAAGCGCATCTCAGTCGAGGACGCACTCAAGCACCCATACCTTGAGCCCTACCACGATCCAGATGACGAGCCAGGCGCGGACCCCATCCCAGAGGAGTTCTTCGACTTTGATAAGAACAAGGACAACCTGACCAAGGAACAGTTGAAGCGTGAGTGCAGACGAGTTTCTACATGCCGAGCATGAGCTAACAGCACGCAGTCCTCATCTACCAGGAGATTATGCGATAAAAACCTTCACGTCTTTGGCCCTTGCGCGGGATTAATACAAGATACCACGATCGAGTCCATTTTCGCAACCTGTCCGCAGCCAGATAGTCTGAGCGCGTTAGCATGTGAGAAGTGGCATACCATGTTCCTGTCATTTGGATTCGCAGCAGGAGAAACATATTAGCATGACAGCGCAGATGTGCGCGGATATGAGCTTGAGCTTCGAATACTTTCTATGAGCAATTTTCGTCGTCACCGTTTGAGGTGACAATAGGCACCAATGCATGCTTGTTTGCCAATTGCCCGGCTATTTTGGTGTTGCTGTTCACGATGGGCACGAGATGGTCCAAGACAAAAGTTGCGTATTGGCGTATCGTTGTGGCCTATGAACACTGCCCAATGCCTTTGTCCTTGATGCCAACTATACAAGAGTGGTGGCGTCGTCGTCGTCGTCGGTTTGCAAACACAAATGATGCCCACTGTCATATGCACTACACATGATCGTACACAACGCACGTGGCCGAGGTGGCTTCCTGGCTCGACCTAGAAGTCGCACCTGCCATCCTTCCACCCAGTCCGCCATCTCTCCTCCCACCTCTTGCAATCAAACGTCTCCTTGCCCAGCTTCTCATTGACTGCATTATGCGCCTCACACATCCACTCGCCGAATTCGCTGCGATTACTGACCCTCGGCGTGTTCTTCTGCATCCAGGTTTGGAAGTCTTGGGCGCACACCCAGCACGGGTATAGTTTGCCAAAGGTGGAGAGGAACGACTTGGTCTCCGACTGTAGCTGGGGAGATGGATGGGTCGGATAGGTGGCGGTTATGGAATGGAGGAGTGTCCACGAAGAGCGACCGAGGGCTTCCACGTCGGGTGGGCAGTCGGCGGGTAGTATTGGGCTAGTTTTGGCGGTCGCGGTGGTCGCGGTGGTCGCGGTGGTCGCGGTGGGTTGTGTGCGCTTCGTAGGCACTTTGCCCGACATTGCGAACAGAGAAGCTACATCGTTGCAGGTGCGACATCTACAGCGTAGGCAAGCCAGATGTTAGCGTTCACTTCTTCTCACATGCACACGCGACAAAGGGCCATGGCAGTTGCCATGCTTGCACATTGCCCGGCGCAATTACTCACCGGTACATACGTAGGCACCGAAGGAAGGAGAGAAAAAAGGTACTTACGGCTTGCCGTCTGGACCGAGTATGATGCCATTCGCCAGTTTCTTGTAGCCAGGTCTTCCCTCTATATCCTTTGCCTCGCTCGTATCCAGCTTATCCTGCGCCATTGTATCTCTCTCTCTCTCCCTCTCTTCCCCAAGTATGTTTTTTTGCGTTAAAGCACAGCACCAATGTGGCAGCGTTAGGTCAGGCGATTTCTAAGCCTTTCCAGCATTGTCGGAGGCTCGGGGTTAAGAGCGTCATGACGGCAGCAAGGCTGATCCTTGCCTCTTGGTTTCGCTTCCGCCTCCGCTTTCCAGGGACGTGCGACATGATGCAACTTCTTGGGAACTTGACTTGCTCACATCTTTAATTGATAGAGACACAGACGCAGTCCACCATGTGCTGCTGGTTTCCTAACTGCTTCTGCGCTTTCATCGTCCTCTGCCCATTGACAATGGACGTCCCGCTGGCTGCCAATGTACCGGGGAGCATGGGAGCGGTACGTGAGCCATGTTCGTGGAATTGACCAATACATAGTACTACACTGATTCGTGTACATCTGTTGGTCTACTCAGGCGTGTGTAGTGTACAGTTACATGTCTTCTCCTCCGCCCCATACCCAATGGCAATGCTGAGCATCTCACGGTGGATGCCTCCAATTGTCGTAAACTACAGGCGGCGCAATGCAACCGGATTGCAACCCACAATGATGATTTTGAGGGCTTGGGCCGGTGTCCCTCTGGACGTTTACAACGTTGCTGAAGACTACAACATTGTAGGGTTAGTGATTTACGGCACCGGATTGGCCCTCTGAATTGGCATCTTTGCTTGCGGAGCTTATTGCAACTTCTCCCCTTGGATTGTTTCGCAGACAAACGGGCGGGAGAGAAGTCATGTAGTATGCGATGAAAGCGCTCGTTCTGCCGCAAATGTAAACACAAGTGAATACGGAGCGGCAGTCGCATGTGGGATTGCGCTCCAGAATCTACCTTGTAGCACTTCGGTCTTCAGGACGCCGTCGGGCAATACCGACGTCACGTCACGGTGAAGGAGGATTTCATCGCACGGGACACAAATGGGCCACATGCCGCGCAAGATTTCATAAGATAAGCGGACTGGAGGTCTTTGGAATTGTCTGTTTGTTTGTTTTTTCCAGGTGTTTGGTAGCGGTTGCAAGCTGGCTCCTGGCTCCTTCTCAGATAGAAGCTCTCACCTCTCCCCACCCCCCTCACCCGTACACTGCGCTCCCATTGCTCAGACCGACTACTACCGACACATTTGTTCGCGTTATAGTCTCGGCGCAAAGGTTTACCGCGTCACTAAAGCTTCAAGACACATCGTTTGAATGTAGGTAATCGGTTGTTGCTACTCCCTTTGCTTCACCTGCCTTGACTTCTATCCGACCCACCACAGCGCGAGTACTTCTTCGCCATACTCACAAGACACAGCAACACACCAGATATCGCTACCAAGACTCCCGCAATGATTTCTATCATGATGGCCAATGCTGCGTCGCCGGACAGCCAATCGGATGCTCCGTCAGTGCCCAATCCCACACCAGTCATGGATCCTGCCAGTACTCCGTTCGCCAGTGAGCCTGTCGATCCCCCGCCAGAGATGGACTACGCCGCTGTTGCTAGGATTCTTGCTCCTATCCAGGAGTCGCTCAACGAAGCAGCCGAGGAGGCCGGTTATCCTTCGCCTCCCATCAACACACCCATAGTCGGTTCCCCGGAGCCCTCGGTCGTCTATCGCAACCCTACGACTCGCGGTCGCGGCATTAGCGCCATCGGCGACAGACTTGCTCAGTTGAAGGTGGACAACCGCAAGTTGCGTCAGCATGAAGGAGATGCGGCATCAGTCAACTATTCTCCGGAGCCTTCGGTCGCCGAAGATGACGAGGCCGACATGGCCAGCGTTTCCGAGGCAGTGAGCGATAGCGGCAAGAATAGACACGCTCGTAGGCCTCTTGCTCCCATCAGTGTGGCCGAGGGCACAGTGCCTATCGCCCTGGGCTCTCCTGCTGCCAACCCTCGTATCGCTGAGTACTTGAGCTTCACCTCGGATGACTTGCCCACAAGCTCGGTTGCCCCTTGCCTTCCCTCTACCCTGATGGATATGGACACATTCTGTACCGACCCGGCGGTTCATGGGGGCAGTGACAGCTTGAGGAGCGAAGGCGTCACGGAAAAGAGCAACTGGGCCGAGGAGATTGAGGACGCCGTCAACCGCGCTTTCTTGCGCCTTGAGCAGCTAGCAGCTGATGAGGTCAAGATGGACGCTAGCAAGACGTTTGAGGAGTACTACATGGCTCGGCTTGAGCGCCTGCTTGGCAGCGACAAGCGAGCCGTTCCTGTCCTTGTCCAGAAGGCAGACGGGACTAGCAAGGCCAACAAAGCCAGCAAGGCCAACAAGGCCAACAAAGCCAACAAAGCCAGCAAAGCCAACAAAGCCAACAAAGCCAACAAGTAGCCAAGGGCCTTTTCTATAGCCTTCCCGTCTTGTTTCTCCACACGTATGGTGCTCTTGGAAGGGAGATTGATGCAGGGTCATGATATATGATAGGGGGAACTGTGGGTTTTGTATGAATGTGGTGCATTCGAACCATCCTAGCGGGCGGCATCAGAGCAGTGTTCTATACCCCATTACACGGTTTGCTTCTTCTTCTTCTTCTTCTTCTTCTTCTTTCAGGATTTCACAGGGATTACCAGTGTATCACACGGCACCTTGGCCCAGGAGTAATAATGCTTGCGTCTTCTTAAAACCATTGTCAAAAGTGGAACATTTTGCACGCAATGTGACCGTGATGACAACGAGGCCTGCTAAGCACGCGGCAGTCTAAAGAGAGCGCTGGTACCACCCGTTCCTCACGCCAAGGCCCTGCAGGATAGCCACAGTGGCTAGTGTCACGGCGGTTGGCTTGTCATTTGATTTCCAATAGGCCGCACCGGCAGCAGCCAGGAGTCCTGTCAAGAGGGCAGCAATGCTCTTGTCATATATGTCGTACACGCCAAGCTGAGACCATTTGTAGTTGAGGATGCCTTGAGAGAGAGAAGAGCAAGAATTGTTAGTAGGTTGATTCTCTCCACTCTGCATTGATATGGTTTGACGTTGTCTAAGGAGGAGGAGGAGGAGGAGGAGGAGGAGAATGCACTTACTCATAATGACAAGGAAGCCACTGCCTTCGTACCAGCCAATCTTGGAGGCGCCCCGAAGGACAAGCGGAAGCGTGTTCATGGTTGGATGTTTGAACTGATCGAGGCCTTTCATCTGCAATCACCGAAAGAAAGAAAAAACTTGTCAGATACTTGGTCCCATGGTAGTGCTATTTTTCTTGGGGGTCCAATGGCAAGGCTGTAGGCTGTATTTACCGTGTGGCCCAGGGCTAGCACGCCGTAGGCTGCACTAGTCGCGAGCAGGAGTGGGTGCGATTGCGAGGTTGTCGATGCCATTGCTGCGGTGGTCGGGCTGGCGGGAAAAGGTGGTGTCGAGATGGTGTGAAGCTTTGGGGTTTCTGGCTTGTCAAAGGGGAGGGGGAAAGGGTTGGACAACTGTGTCGAGGTGATGATGAGATGCTTGGCTGGTGGTGCGAAGCCGAGGTTACCTAGCGTGGACTAGTACGCATGTACGCATGGTTCTCCCCACTTTTCCTCGTATTCCAGCTGCGCCGTGTGCGGTTGTAGAGACGTACTGGTATCTTTTCTGTAACGCAATGTAGTACTTGGTAAGTCTGCTTGGTTGGCTTTCACAACGTGCCAATGGACCAAAGGTAAACCGAGCGGCATGGGCTCTGCCTGGTCGGTCTTGTACATGGCCGTCGGCGTCGGCGTCAGGCACACGCACCCACCGGCTATTCTCCACCAAGGGCCAAGGGCCAGCACCGTCTACTCGACCATGGCCAGCACACAGCCGTCCGCCCCCCACCGCGTAGTACATGGACGGAGAGGGTGGTGGTGGTGGTGGTACACACACACTATACCCCTACCCAGGGCCGCGTTTCGGGTGGGTGGGTTCGAGCGCTCGATGCGCAGATCAGGATTGCTGACCCAGCGCTGCACGTCCCGAGGCGGATGGGCCTGGAGGGTGTATCGTGTGCGTGGCTGCAACGACATGGTACTATCGACGGACGGGTACGTGGTGCATCCCAGCCAGGCGCCGTCTGACGCCTCTTGGCCGGCGCGGCCATGGCAATATGGCAATATGGGACTGCTGTCGACCATGTCGGGGCCGGGCGTGAATGATCAGGAGACGCAGTTTATGCAGGTCCACACTGTCGGCCTTGGACCCCATGCACATGCCAGCCCTGGTCTTCGCCTCCCGCTTCCCACCACTACACACGACATGCTCGCCTCCGCTGATGACTCGCCATCCTGGTCTGCGAGCTTCCTCTGCCGCCCTTGTCATCCCCGCATTTGCGCCGCTCATCTCGCGAGCCATGTTCTGCACATGTGTAGAGCCAGACGGACGCGACATTGCCCGTGGTTATAATCGCTGCTGGCCCGGCCCTCTCCCGTCTTTGCTACCTTGTTGCCGCCAGCCTACCCATCTCATACCAACTACACCCCCTCCCCCTACCGCCTACCCATCAGGCACGTAGTCTCAGTATCGTGGCTGGACGCCTCTCCCCCGGCCATTGTCCACTCTCCGCCCGTCCGCCGTCCGCCCGTCCGCCAATCATGGCCGCAATCACTCCGTCTCCAGATATCAGCCCCGTGTCAGCGGCCACCACCAACGGAGGCTTTCCCCGTGACGCCTTCTGCCTCAATCTCTCTGCTCTACCAGACTCCAGCAGCTTCGTGCTGACATCCACTCTAACATCTCCCCATCTCCTCGACTCCCCCAATGGCTTGTTCTCGGGAGGCGGTAGTGTAAACGGTACCTTCAAGAAGCGACCCCGCAACATGTCACACTCGTCTGGTACCGACCGCGAAATGTCCAATGACACCACCCCGCCCGCACAGTCAAACGGTATCCCACCCACCAGCAACGGCACAGAGCCACGCCCAACAAACAAGAAGCGCCCAAGCGCCGACACAATCGACTATCCGCGGCGGCGCGCCACCATTGCGGTACATCAGCCACTTTGCTTTCCTTCTCGTTCCACACCCTCCCTCTGGCCCACAAACTGACGTCAACTAGTGTGAGATATGTCGGTCACGCAAGTCGCGATGTGATGGCACCAGGCCAAAGTGCAGGCTTTGCACAGAGCTCAACGCAGAATGCATCTACCGCGAACCCGGCATCAAGCTTGACGCAGGCGACAAGCTGATTCTCGAGCACTTGAACCGCATCGAAGGCCTGCTCCAATCCGGTCTCACCACCAACTTCTCTCTCTCCTCCCACTCACCCGCAGCCAGCAACTCGACCAGCGAAGATTTTCTCGCCCGCAGTAGCGCCAACATGCCCCATCTCGGCATGGTTCAGCCGATCAACGGCATCGGCACATGGACCAACCATCCGTCAAATATCTCCACCATGCCAAAGACCCATAATACCGCCGCGCTCAATCTGCTGTCGTCGCCAATGATCCGCGAGCTCGTTTCTCGCCAGTATGACGCCAAGATCCTTCTCCAGCTCGAAATGACTAGGGAATCGGTAAGCCTCGGAGCCAGTCGCGGGCTAGATCTCTCCAACACGGGCGCATACGTTCAAGCATATTTCGAGCGAGTCAATGTCTTCTACGCCGTCGTCAACCCCTATGCCTGGAGTGCGCACTACCAGACTGCCCTCAGCCATGGATTCCGCGATGGCCCGGAAAGCTGCGTCGTGCTCCTGGTGCTTGCCCTCGGTCATGCTGCAAGCACAGGCAGCATCACACAGCAAAACCCCGACAAGGACCCTCCGGGCTTGGCGTATTTCGCTGCTGCCTGGAGCTTGCTGCCCACCGTCATGACAAGGAACAATATGGTGGCAGCACAATGTCAGATTCTAGCCGCAGCATACTTGGTCTACCTTGTGCGTCCAGTCGAGGCCTGGAACGTGCTATCCGGTGCGAGCATGAAGCTTCAGCTCTTGTTGAGCGCGCCTGGTCGCGTGTCGCCTGCCGAGGAAGAGCTGGGCAAGAGGGTGTACTGGAACGCAGTCATGATTGAAAGCGATCTGCTGGCAGAACTTGATCTGCCCCACTCTGGCATAGCACAGTTTGAGGAAGGCTTCTCGCTTCCAACCGGCTTTGAAGACTTGGGAACCGACGCTGTTGGTCGCGATGAGCTCTGGTATTTCCTCGCCGAGATCGCTCTGCGGAGACTGCTCAACCGCGTAAGCTCTATGCTCTACATCCGAACGACGCCATACTCCAAAGGCCCGGCTGCTACCTCGATTGCGCAACTAGACCCGCTGGTCGTGGAACTCGACTACCAGTTGAACCAGTGGTATGCTGGATTACCGCCAGCCATGCAATTCCCGCTCGACAGAGTGCCACTGCAGAACCCCGTCCAGACCGTACTGAGACTACGCTACTTTGCATGCCGCACAATCATCTTCCGACCCTATGTGCTTCTGGTGTTACAAGACGAGTCTCTTGCAATGGATTCGAGTGTGCAGGATAACTGCCACAAGTGCCTTGAAGCATGCGTTCGTCAACTCGAATACATCACCGCGCACCATGCCGGACATTTGCCATATTTATTCCAAGGCGCGCTTTCGTGAGTTTCACTGTCCAAGGGATTCCTGTGTACGCTAACCATGCGCTAGTATCATCTCGCAAACACTTCTCATCATGGGTGCTACCATGACGCCTTCTTTATCGCAGCTTCTTCCGCCACCCGCGACCATGGACGACATCATAAACAACGTTGTCCTAGAGATGGAGCGATACGCGCATCTTGCCCCCAGTCTTCGTCTCTCTGCTGAGATTATACGCGAAGCCGAGGGAAAGCGACAAATGTGGCTACGAACAGCAGGACTCAAGTTTGAGGTTTGAGGGACTTGGGTCGTGGCAGTAGCCAAACATGATGCAAAGCACCATCTGGCGCCATCTGGCGCCTTGTGACGGCCAGGCAGAACGCCTCCTACAGGACTAGGGGCAATGTTCCATTATCGACTCGGCTGCAAAGATCTGCCTTCCATTTTTGGTGAGCTCCGCGTACATGTGCATTAGGAAGTCCTCACTACACGCGACGTTGACCATCCTATACGAGACAAGAGCGGGGTAGTCGGACCAACCCAGTTCTGAGGTCAAGCACAGACCTGCACATCCTGCGTCCTGTGTCGGTACCTACCTACACACTCTATCACTTACCTATTGTATGTATGTGCTCCGCACACACAACAACGATTGGCCTTTGAATTCTTGCGGCATCCCAAGTTTTGCCTTTTTGCAGCCGTCATGCTTGGTGAGTCCAGTCGTGGCGTGCCATCTGGGGCGACTTTGCAAGGCGAGCCCAAGATTGCAAGCACGGTGAAAGTGCTTGGCAGAAGCCAGCCAGCCAAGGAAAAGGATGTATGCTCCGGAAGAGCCGCATCCTAATGGAGAAGGTTGCCCAGTTACCTATACCCCTCATGGCAAAGAAAGACCGGGTAATCAGCGAATAAATCAAAGTGATGAATTGGAAGGACGTTCTGTGGAGACGATTATGTACATCAAAAGTAGCCATACGAGTTCGGCCCCGCCACGGGACGTTGGCTGAGCGGCTGGCCATTGCGCTAAATCCAGCATGACGGGCGTGAAGGAAGATTTAGAAACAATGCCCACGCCCCATGTCAACCTTTTTGCATCCAGCTCTGACCATGTTCTCGGCAGTTGATTGTGACGTGCCTTTGTACATACATACATACTGCTGGACCTACCTAGCTCTACCCTCGTGCATAACACCCTAACACGGCAACACATACATGGCGTACACACACACACACACACACACACACACACACACACACA
>JALPSE010000632.1:0-10437 GCA_030558545.1 Bipolaris gigantea | reverse complement strand
GGGGGGAAGGCTCAAGTGGACGCTTGTTAGCTCGATGGAGAAGAAAAAAAAGAAAAAAAAGAAAAGGTTACATCGGGGAAGAGGAGGGGGATTAGAGCGCATGCAATGTAGTTGTTGTGATTCACTTTGGTTAAGTCTTGAGAAGAAGGAGAAGAAGGAGAAAAGAGACCAATGTTGCAATACAGACAGAGGGGCGAGGGAAAAAAGAAGGAAGAAAAAAAAAGGACATGGGATAGAATCTCTCGTCAGACGCTCAATGCATCCGGATGACGTCTTCTTCCTCATCCTAAATAAAGCATAAGTCGCTAAAAGTCGAAAGGAAGGAAAAACGCCAATATTCCATAATTATCGCCCTATCCTCCTCCCCCGATCCTCTCACTCTACAAGAGAATAAAACAAGAGAGAAGACTGGCAAAACAAGTCAACATCACACACGTACACAAACACGCATACCATATCTATTTCAGCCCTCGAACACACACACACACACACACACACACACATCTCCCTCCGTCTCTCTCCCTTTGCACCCTTCTCATATCATCGGCGGATCAATAAACCAATCCCCATCATCCATATCTGCAGCATCTCCATCATCACAGCCCTCAAACTCCTAGTACGTCGACTGTCGCGGCAAATGCAAGAAAATAGTGCACTTTTCAATCTCAACGTCTTCCTTCTTCGCAGCCGCCCCATTCTCAGATGATGACGACGATTCTTTCCTTTCCTTCTCCGCAATGATTTCGACTTCGATACGATTTACGCCACTGAGAAGTTTAGCTTCGAATAAAGGTTCCCCCTTTTTCTTTCCGCCTTCGTAACCAGGGCCGGGGCTGGCGCCGTTGATGCCGGCTGTGACTGGGATGCGGTTTGCTTCAAGAGTCTTATTGCCGTTGACGGTGACGAAGAGGCGGTACATGCGGTTGGTAAGTGCAATGGGGATCTTGGGGACAATTTGGATGTAGGAATGAGCGGGTGCAACGACCATGGTGGCACTATACATGGTTTTTTGCTTGTTGGCGAGTATGTTGACGGACCATGGCTTTGATGCGCTCAGAGCGGGATGCGTGTTTAGTGTGATTCTGGGTATTAATGCATCTTGGTAATCTACACAGTCATCAGTAAGAAAGGTCAGTCATTCCAACAGATGGGCACCTACTCTTGAGTGGAGTTTTCCTGAAACAATCAACCCGTGGTACAGGAGGTGTGTGGTGGCTCTGTTGTTGCGGCGGAGGAGCGTAATGGCCATTCTGCAGACCAAGACCGTTTGGATGTGGACTGCCGCTGGCTGTGCGAGACATGTTGTGTGGTGGAGCCATGTGCGGATGCGGTGTTTGTACGGGAACGCTGAGTCGTGAGCTGTCGGGCGCGGTGCTTGCAGGCCTTATTGCGCTCAGCGCCGGAGACTGTACATCTTGCTTGACACCGTTGATCGCTGGTGGAGATCCCCCAGTTTTACCTTGGGCACCAGACAATGGAGCGCTTGTCGAAGCACCGCCCTTGGGCCCAGAAAACGGATTTGCTGATGCCCCAGGCGTTGCTGCCTCGCCAGACGCGGCTCGTGATGACTGATTCCCCATGCTGTCGAGTACGTGCCGTTGCTGCCGTAGGAGAGCGTCGTTGTCAACAATAACACCTGGAGTTGCAGAGTCACGAGCACTTGGAGTATTGGGCTCCGAGCCTGGACTTGGTTTGAGTTTTAGCTTCAGTTGCTGTTTGGGAGCTGCTGATGCTGTCGACATGTTAAGTTTGAGCTTCGGCTGTGTTGGCTCATGGACCTTTGACTTGGCCTCTTCAAGTTTCTTGTAGAAGATTTCCTGGGCAAGTTAGAAAAGGCCTTGGTCAGGATGGATCCAGCTTACCTCAAGCTCCAACGACAGGTTGTAAATATCGCTCCCGTCTTCATTGTAGATGCGAGCATTCTTCCAAATCAAGCTAAATGCACTTTCAAAAGCATCCCAGCTCTTGAACAGCGTATGACCTGTAGGAGCTTCGCGACCAATGACACCGCGCACTTTCTTCTGTATTGCAGACAGCGACATGGGATCCTTGATCAGCTGATAGTAATCCTTCAAGCTCCGTGATGGGAGATTTTGAAAGGGGACGAATATCTGTAGGCCTTGACTAGGAGGGTGTTAGCATCGATGTAATGCAATGCAGGATGAGGTACGCCACTCACTCCTCGTATTCAATAATCTCCCGCACAATCTGTTCCTGTGCCTGCTGGAATGTCTTGCCTGTATACTCGGCGCCATCGTTGTCATCGGGTGCTACGGACGCCGACTGTCGCAGTTTCGATGGGGCTGGCGTAGCTGATGCTGCAATGGCCGCTGCTCGCCGAGGGCGCTCGACGGTGTCATGTGTAATGGGTGTTTGCGGGACTCTGGGCGTTGATACGACGCGAGGGGACGGTTTTGAGGGAGTGGAGTTGTCTTCGCCAGGAATGGGAGTAGCTACTGCGATGTAGTTGCCGTCCCGGTATGCTGGGTTATGCTTCACCATCCAATTGGAGGCTGTCTTGCGTAGGCGCTCGGCATCCTCGTAGATGACTGATTTCTTGTCGTTGTAGGCCTTTGCGTTGTTGACGAGTCGTTTACAGTCGCTCTCGACTTGAGCCAAGCTGGAATATTCTCCATTGAGCAGTTTTTTCTGAGGCGCCTCGAGTCAGCAATTCCGCACGAGATGGGTGAATAGTAGCAAATAACATGGGGTGGTGGTGTTGAATTCGGATTGGTGGTGAAGGAGCATGGCGTATGGGTCAAGGTTGCAAAGGAACGAATGGCAAGCAAGCGTACCTCGATGGTGTCTATGGCAATGGGCAGCTTGGTATACTCGTAGTAGTCGGGCACTTCGTCCTAGACGCGGCTGTCAGTGTGGGCCCTAATGGCAACGGGACCAGAACATACCCTGGCCGGGAGGGTAAGGAAGTGAACGGCTATGGGTCGTCCCCTGAAGGCTGTCAGTAAGGAATCGCGAGAATTGCCCGCCCGACGGCGTGGAAGCTATGCCATGTGAGACTAGCGACAGAGGCCGAGCACGCACGTCTTGTCTTTTGCCTGCTTCAGGCTGTCGAGGAACTTCAAGCCCGCGGTCGTCGTCGAGGCTACCGTCTCCGAGTTGGCATTGGTGTCGGCCTGCACGCGAGCGGGTCGCTGTCAGTAAAGGTTCGTAGGCTGTTCCACCATGGCTCTCCAGGGAGTCCTCGATGCATCGCCGGCGCGCGCGCGCGTGGTGTTGGGGGCAGCGAAGAGGGGTCGACGGAGGAGGTGGTGGCTACTCGTCGAGCCCCCCAGGTGTCGCGCGCTCTTGTCTAAAGCCCATCCCGCATCGCGACCAACACGCCTTGTGCATCTCCGGAACATACCCCGACGATGCATCAATTCTCGCCCATGAACTGCACGTACCGGCCCTTTTTGTCGCTTCGCAGGGCGATTGTCGTGGTCGCTCGCAGCGGCGTTGGCGGCTTTCCGTTTGGCCGCGCTTTCCATTGCCGGTACTTTTGCGATCGCGTAATCTGTCCGAACGAGGCCCACAAGGTCTCGAGGCGAGTAACAAGTGTGGCGGCGGTGCAGTGAGTTGCGCGTTCAGTCGTCAACCCGGTGGACGCGCCGCAGTGCTCAATCTAGGGTTCTCCCGGCTCTGCCAAGACTGTGTGCACGAGCCAGGCAGCGAGTGCATCACAGGTGCAACCACATTGTCGTTGTTGGACGCCCATCAACCAACAATAGCAACACGAATAAAAACAATCACAACACATATCGTCACCCCGAATGGGAGCTACAAACACTAATATCACCATTCAAGAGCTACTAGGCGCGCTGTCCTGGCTGCTGTCTCTCAGGGGTATACATGGAACAATGAGACCCTCCGCTAATACCGCAGCAAACCCATCATGTTTGTGACAACACCTCAGCAACAAGGAAAAAGACTGCTCAACAAGCCTCTTTACTTGCCTGCTGCCTCTCCTGATGTTGCATTCTTCTCAAACTCTGCTCGCGCCTCCTGCTCCTTCATCTCGCGCACCTTGGCAAGCACAACTTCTCGGAAGATGGCTCCCTTTGCGATTCTGCTCAGACGCCCAGGGCCCTTGCCTGTGCCCGGTGTCTCCTTGGCCTCCAGGCCCTTGCTATCTGAATGTCCAGCAATGGCCTCACCTGCAGCCTCACGCGCGTTGGCAGGCACGTCAGCCTCACCAGGCACGTCTTCCTCGTCTTCCTGCATCTTGAGCGCTTCAATGCGGTTTGTAAGCTTGACCAATTCGATGCCGCGCCTGAGGCGAGCCTTTGCCGCGTATGCCTTGATCTCTGGCACCAGGTTGTGATCCGTGGCAGTTTTTCCACTCAGCCATACGTGCTGGAGGGCAGCCTAAAGATTGTTAGCCGTCAATCGATACTCGGGGGAATTCTGCTCACTCCGCTCGTCGGTCGCTTGGCTGGGTCGGGCTCCAGTAGATTCTTGATGAACTCCTTGGCCTCCGGGCTGACTTCCTTCCAGTAGCGCTCGTGGAAAATGACGCGGCCATTCTTGCATTCCTCAATCAAATCCGCAAGGTTCTCTGATCGGAACGGTGAGTATCCGCAGAGCAGTGTGTATGTGATGACTCCCATAGACCACATGTCGACGGGCTTTCCGTGGCCCTTCTTGAGCATCACCTCAGGGGCAGCGTATCCGAATGAGCCAGCCATGGTAGTTAGGACTTCGGTCTTGGAATCGAGCATCTTGGCAATACCGAAATCAGCAAGTACGAGGGAAGAGTTTTCGTCACGTGTGAGATAGAGGAGGTTCTCTGGCTTGAGATCTGTCTGTTCTTAGTATCGCGGTGGGGAGCGAGTGGATGCACGACAAACCTCTGTGTACAACATTGTTCTGGTGAAGATAGTTGACTGCGTCGAGCACCTGTCGAATCGTCTCGGCGGCATCCTTTTCCGTGAACTTTCCCTTTTCACAGATGCGGTCGAAGAGCTCTCCACCAGTTGCCAATTGGGTTACAATGTAGTATTTGTCCTGGGCAGAATGTTAGCTTGCTGGCCTGCCCCACGTCCTCACTGGCATGCCTACCCTTGACTCGAACCAGTCGTGAAACTTGACAATGTGCGGGTGCTTCATACGCTGTAGCATCTCCAGCTCGTCGTAGACCATCTGCTCGTTTCCGCGGACATTCTTCTTCAGGATGATCTTGACGGCGACCTTGCCCTCGGGACAGTCGGCCTCCCTGACAATACCATAGGTTCCAGCGCCCAGTGTCTTTCCGAAGCGGTATCGTGATCTGTAATTGGTACGTTCAGTAAGGGTACACGCGGGCGCAGGGCACCAAGAAGCACCCACTTGCGATCATAGCTGT
Organism: Bipolaris gigantea; assembly: GCA_030558545.1. Taxonomy (NCBI): domain Eukaryota; kingdom Fungi; phylum Ascomycota; class Dothideomycetes; order Pleosporales; family Pleosporaceae; genus Bipolaris; species Bipolaris gigantea. The sequence continues at coordinate 5,096 of JALPSE010000632.1, read as the reverse complement.
CGGGCTGGCCGTGCAGCTTGTTGAGCATGTTGGTCACTGCGCACGCAGTCAGTCAGACAAGCAGCACAATGCAGAGAATGGGTACATACTCATGATGGGCAAGCCGGTGTGCAGTTATACGACTGCGGCGGACGTGTTTTGGGGCGGAAGGTGAAGACTGGGGGGAGGGTGCCTATCGAGCGCGTTCAGCTGGCGGGGAGGTTGGTGAGGGGTAGTAGGTATCAACAGATAACTAGGAAGCACGGCGGCCTGAACGAGGAAAAGAGCGGGCGGCAAAGGAGCAGAAGAAGTGGTGGAAAAGGAGGCACAGGCTGAGCTGGGTCAGCAACGATAAGTCCAGGGTCTGTTTCTGGACGAGCTGGAGTTGCAGCTGGGCCGACGGTGGGCGGCCGACGGTGGGCGGCAGGCGCAGGCGCAGGCGCACCTGAAAGTCGTGTCCGCCTCGTGGCCTGTGGCTGACATTTTGAGGCGCAGCACAGCCTAGCTGCGCAGCCTAACCACGCCTATACGTTCGTACCAATCCTCTCTGTGTCTACGTATATCCCCCCGCCGCTGCTTCCCGATTGCCATGTATGCAAGGCTGCATTGGCACTGCTGGCGGCTTTGCTGTGCACATTTGAGGGCAGCAGCCCGTTTGGCGAATCTCTGCCGTCAGCCGCCATCACTCCACCGCGGCTCCTGTCATCTCTAGCACCCAAAGCATGGGCCTTGGTGAATCCACTCGAGGCGCATCTGGCGCGTCTCCATGCATCTTGGTCGCCAGTAACGGTAGGAGAGGACAGTAGATCGCAGGGAAAGAAAGAGACGGCAGTCTAGAGTAGGGAGGAACCACGAAACGGTCGGGTGTAAGGGCCGACCCTGGTCGTGCAGCGGGAGCAAGCCTGACAGGTTTGCATGTGCATGTGCGATTCCTACGTCATGCCGTTTGGCCCATACATAAAATCACGGCCTCGATCAACACAGACAACCATCCCATTTCTTCAGCATTCTCCAACCACTCTCCAGCAGCCGTAATTTGTCGATAATCCTCACCTTGGAAACACACCATCAGCTCTCAACCATGGCTGTCGGCTTCCTCGCCATCTTCGCAGGCCTCATCGCCCTGACTGCAGCCTACCTGTACGTTTTCGGCATCTCGCCTGAGCTAAAGCGCAAGATGGAGCGCCAGGCACTCAAGACCATGGGCGAGAACAAGATGTCTTACATGACCAAGGGCAAGTCGTGACATGCTCCCACTTCTCTTGTACTGCTGCTTGGCATACACTGACACCTTGCAGACGCCATCGATAAGGTTCCCGCCTCGGACCAAGAGAATATCAAGAGCGTCAAGAAAGGCCTCGGCAACATGGCTGGTGGCGCTACCCAAAACCCTATTGGCGAGCAAACTGGTGAAGCTGCGGACACTCTCACGCGTCCCTTTACTGGTCGCTAATGCCCCCTTCTTTGTACAGTTCACGCAGTCGCCCAAGCCAGGGACTCGGCGTCGAACTCTACCAAGAACGTGTGGCTTGATTGGGACACCGTCCAGGGTTATCCCAAAGCTGCGCTTGACCGTGTCTCGGCAGGGACGAACAAGACGCAGGATACCGCTCAGCACCGTGTTCCAAAGAAGGCGGAGTAACGGCGTGATGATGCTTGGGTGGGTGAGCGACTGGTTGTGTTTGATGAGCGTTCTTATTATTCGGATATGACTCTGGCGCATCTCTTTTCTTCTCCCGGTGGCTACAGCTACCTCTCATGACCTCGATGACCCCTTTGTAATAACACCCAGTATCTAATGAGCCTCAACCATTCAATCACTGTCTTGACCTCACCTCTATCTTCTTACTGTAAGCCCTCCACTCCATACTAGCCAAGCAACACCTTCCCAGCACATCACAATTCCCCAGAACACAAGCTGGAATGCAACCTTCTTTGTCTTGTGCTGAAAATAATGCATGCCCGCCAGTGCACCTGGCCATCCACCAACAAGCGCCAGCGTCTGCAACGTCGTTTCCTTAACCCTCCACTCCATATTGCGCGCTTGCATCTTGTCATAGCCATACAACAAAAACGTAACCCCACTAACGGCGACAGCGTACAAACCCGCATAAAAGGGGAGTCGCGACAGGATGTATAGTCGCATAAGCGTGGCAGCGGGGAGAAGCAGCGACGCCACACCAGCCAGTGTTGCTACCGTCCAGGGTCGATGCCGGGGCTTAGCTCGGGGTACCATCTTCGTGCCTATGTCTACGCAAAGATTCACCGGCTGTTTAGAGAGGGGAATGGCGTATTGAATTGTCGGACATGAAAATTCAGAGCAGACGTTTAGGCGGGGGAAAAAGCAAGGCTACGATGGCGCTGTTTTTCTAGGCGACTCGCATGCCCTGTCGATCTCCCGGTTTGGCGGGTTGCAGGGGCGCTTGGGCGGATGAGGGTTAGTATGGATATCACGCACTTTCAGCTGTAGGTACACTGGTCCTCAACTGACTTCGGGTAGGTCATATTCTATTCTACTCTATTTTCCCATCTGATACCTCTTGGAGTGAAGTGTGTGTGGGCTTGCCAGTGTCACAACGAAATGACTCAGTATTGACCAAGGTGTGCCTCCAACCAGCGAGAAGAATGGATAGAAATGCTCTATTACATGTTGCTCAGACTGCAAACCTGTACATACTACCGCAATATCCGGATGTTCCCACGCCTTCCTGCTGCCAGCTGCCTCGCCTCCCAACAAATGGTTTGTAGACATACGCATGCTTGCACCTTGCTGCATTCAACCCAAGCCACACCTGCAATTTCTCCTTCCGCCGCCTGATTCCACTCTCATCAATCCGGCGCATCGGTCGTTGAATTCCAGCTCAGCCACACAGCATACGCGACCCAAGTACAATTACAGCTCGCACGCGATGCCGGGCCTAGATCACCTCTACTCGCGTAAAAAGCCGCATGTACGGACGCATGTCTATCCACTCACGCTGACGTATATGCGGACCCCGTACTAGTAGCAAGTAGCAGCCTCATTAAACAGCAAGGCCCGACTGTCGGTGTACGCCGCAACCATTCTTTGCGGTATTATTCGGATACTTACCTATCCCCGGAACGACGGTAAAGTCGGCTGACAGCGCTACGGGCCGGAAGAAACAAGACAAGATAGATGTGCGGGTGGAAAGCTTCGATAAACGGGCATATTGCAATCTCGTCCTTTGCATGGATCGCATGTTGAAGTGATGCCAGGATCGTTTGGCACTAGCCTGCTTCGCATTTACGACAAACGCAGGCAAGCCTAGGCACGATGAGCGACTTGTTTTGTACATATTATCGACAGACTATCGAGGTTCCTGGTTTAGTTTGCTACCAAAACGCCACGACTACGTCACCCACAGGTCCGTACATCCCTGTGCGGGGATTAAATTTCCGAGTCACCGGAAAAGAAAAAGAAGCACCGTACCAGGGTCACGACCTCGTCGACAACAAAGAAACATGGAGAAGAAGAAAAAGCTTGTTTGCGGAAGACGGATGGTACCCGAGATAGATTCGCTCCACTCTACTACTAGGGATAAGAAATTAAACACTAAATCAGCTACAGTTCCAGCCCACCTCGGCCGCTATCCACGTTGCCAAGTCGCATCTGGGCTCTCCCATTCTCGATCAGGAACTCAACACGGAAGCGAAAGACAAAGTCGCACAAAACAAAGGGAAGAAATAGAGACACAGGATGGCGTGAGAGAGAGAGAGAGAGAGAGAGAGAAGAAAAAAAACGCAGCCGAGTAACAAGCTGCTAGATTTTGAACAAGGTTGTGGTGATGCGCTACATAGAGATACATATCAACTATTTCCCCTTCGTCTCAAAAAGGCCTTGCTCGACTTAATCAAGGACATCGATGCAGCCAAAGTGCTGCTCAACGCCATACGCACCGGCCGGCTTCCAGGTGTCGTCCTGGAAGGAGAAAACACTCGCCTTGTCGCCAATAGCCGCCTGAATCTTCTGCATAGCCGTGCGCTGAGCATCGCGGCTAGCGACGGCCTTGCCGTTCGTCTGACCCTCGGACGGCCATCCGATCTCGCCAATAAAGGCACCGCGGCTGGCAGCCTCAGGGCACACCTTGGAGGCCTGTTGGAGCTGCTGGACGGCAAAGTCACCGGCCATGTCGGCGCTGACGGACGGGGTGAAGTAGGGCTGGACCTGGCAGACGAAGACGTCGATGTGGTCGCAGAGGGCCGCGCCCTTGGTCTCCCACACGTCGACGGGCTCGGTGGTGGTAATGGGGATGGTCGAGGGGAAGCCGGCGCCGCGGAGCTCGTTGCGGACGTAGTCAATGTACGAGGCGAGTTCCTGGGGCTGGCAGTTGCCGTTGAACATGCACTCGTTGCCGACAATGACCATGGACATGCTGTCCTTGGGCGCCTTGTTCTTGATGTCGGAGAGCTGGTTGTTGGCGTAGTCGGAGAAGCAGCCCTTCTGGCCGGCCTCGAGGAAGATGCCGTAGATGATCATGAGTCCGTGCTTCTCGCACTCGGGGACAACGTTCTCAAAGACACCGCAGTCGGTGTTGTAGACGCGGATGGTGGTGAAGCCAAGGCTAGCAATCTTCTGAATGTCCGCAGCAACCTCAGCTGCCTCCTTGCACTGGCCCGATTGTGCGTAGGGGGTGTAGGTGATGGCCCACTTGTCGCCGTTGGTTACCATGTGACCGCTGCCACCGGATGGCGTGGTAGGCTTGGCCTGCACACTGCTGCTGGAGGGAGTGGGCTTGGGCTTGTTGACATCCGGGACAGAGGGAGTCTGGGCGGGCTGGCTCTCCTTAGGAGGCTGGGGAACACCGGGGTAGGTGGGCTGGCTCTGCTGGGGAACAGCAGGGCTGCTGGGCTGAGGAACCTGGGGCTTAGGGGGCTGGCCTTCCTGAGGAGGAGTGGGAGGCTGGCTTTGCTGGGGGACACCAGGAGCAGGGCCAGTAGGCTTTGGGGTCTCCTCATCGCATGAGGTGGAAGCTGGCATATCGGGCTTAGGAGGCTGACCTCCCTGAGGGTAAGTGGGAGGCTGGCTCTGCTGGGGAACAGCAGGGCTGCTAGGCTGAGGAACCTGGGGCTTAGGGGGTTGGCCTTCCTGAGGAGGG
>JALPSE010000631.1:0-10440 GCA_030558545.1 Bipolaris gigantea | reverse complement strand
CGCCAGGCAACTCTCACGGCGCTAATCCCAATCCTACTCGCCCTAACCCGGATCGAGCCAGAGAAGTATTAGCACTCCAGACCCCGTGTAACACACCGCTAGGCGGGCTGTCAAAACTATTTTTAGAGATGTACAAACGAACATCCAGACAATTTTGAATACAAAATGATTAATCCGTTTTTCAAGTACCCTTTCTCGTGGATTGCTCTTGACCTGTTTCTATTAGAGATATCAGCCAAATACATATTCCCAGCTTCGAGCTACCGTAAGATTTGAAATCTCAAAGAAATACGACCTAAAATGACGCTGGAAACGGACAAAATCCAGTAATTTACAATGGTTGCTATTCCATACACCAGAACTAATTATCCAAGCATTTATTATACGTTGCTGGGCCCACTGTACCCCACCGGAGACATTATAGTTCAACATGGGTTATGCGGGGTTACAGGCATCCCTCTCCACCGGGGATTCCACTAGATCTACCCACCCTGTGGACTAAACCATGGGCACTCCACACAGGCCATCACCCAACTGAAATCGCTCAAACCCCAGAAAGTTAGCAATATTCGAGCTCCATGACACCGCAATGATACTATTACTACCATCATTTCCTACGCGTATCAACTTCACGATATCCTAGAGTTACATCGTAATATTTAAACACATCAGAAAAACATGGGTGAATGGTGCTGCCGACTGCATAAAAACGTCCTATTTTGGAGTACCCATGTTTGTCAACGGGATGCTACCCAGACTTGGAAACAATCAATTTATTTTCGCGCTGCTGTAACCCCGCATGACGTCTGCATTGACAATACTGCTTTTGAGGAAATGTCGCTGGAAAAGAATTACCGGATTGATTTCAAACGCTAGTAAGAGTTTGCCAAAAATGTGCACACATAAGAAGAGATTGATGGACCATCCAGTCGGGCATGCCATCAGGCCTGTGATCAGTATATTCTCGAGAAAAGATGAGGTCATCCACAATTGCTAGTATCCTGCTTTCGACCTTTACGCTCCTTGAAGCAGCCAGCATCCTGAGAGTGGCTAAGGGCGTTGCGACCGTCGACCTTTCCAAGACTTCCGGTCAAGCGAAATTCCTTGCTTCTGGATGGATCTACGGATTTCCCGACAACGGGACAGAAGCAGACACCTCGATTCCTGCGAATTACATTACGGATATCAAATTCGGTTCCAGCCGAGCTGGTGGTGCTCAAACGTCGTCCCGTGGCTGGATCGATGGTTACGACAGCTACCTTCCGCGCTTCAAGTCCACCCTTTCCAACTACCGGACGACTCGGAAATATAACGGTGAGTTCATACTCCTCGTCCACGACCTATGGGGAGCAGACGGCAGCAGCATCCCTCTCTTCCCTGGAGACAATGACAACTGGACCGAAACCGACGCTTTCTTGACCCAGCTCGTCAAAGACATCAAGGCCAACAACATGCTCGACGGCCTTATCCTCGACCTCTGGAATGAGCCTGATATTGATATATTCTGGGGTCGTACTTGGCCCCAATTCCTTGATTACTACGTCCACGCCCACAACTTCTTCAAGCAAGTTTCCACACACATGTCACCTTCTGGTTTCTCCCTAGACCACTAGCTAACCAACCCTCCCCGACCAGAAAAGCCCTTCCTTCGACTATCCTCAGCGGCCCTTCCATGGCCAACTCCCCTCATATCAACTCGGAAACATGGCAAACCTGGCTGAGCACTATAGCAAGCCAAAACGCCATCCCTGATATTTACTCCTGGCACCAAATCGGCGACGGGAGCCGCCACCCGGACGCCACCATCCCTGACTTTAACATTCTCCGCTCCTCGAACAACCTGCCTGAACGCCCCATCGACATTAACGAGTACGCGGCAAAAGAAGAGCAAACCCCCGGTTGCTCCGTGTACTACATTGCCCAACTCGAGCGGCACAACCTGCGTGGTCTGCGCGCAAACTGGGGATCTGGAACGGGCCTTCACGATTCGCTCGCTAATCTCGTCTTCAGAAATAGTGATGCTGAGTATCTTCCGAATGGGGAATGGCACTTGTACAAGTACTACGCCGGTATGACGGGAGAGAGACTTGCAACCAAGGCCGCGGCTGATAGTCGGTTCGACGTATTCGCGACCAAACCCGCCGACGGGCTTGTGAAGGTTATCGCGGGCACGCGCATGGTGAAGGATCAGTACGATATTCAGCTTAGTGGATTGGAGGGGGCGTCGGTTAGTGTTGCTACATACCGTATCGACTGGGCGGGTCCTGCGGGCGAGGTCGTGGCGCCCGTGGCGTTGGGTACGAGTACAGTGAACATTACTAGCGGGATGGTGAGTGATGTTCCTTTCTTCTGCTTCTGCCTTCCTCTTCCTGGTAAGGACACGGATATGAAGATTGCTAATGTTTCATCCGAACAGATTACTATCTCGGTTGATCCGGCGACTAATGCGACCGCGTATGCGTATGAGATTTCTGGTGCGAAGTAATAAAGTGTCACCACTCGCGTTACTTTTTTATATGTAAAAATAGTCCATGATTCATCTGAACGAAGCAAGCCGGGCGTCGTAGTACACCAATGTCCATTTGCTTCAGAGCGGAAGGGAGACAGGTATAAACCCACGCTGCAGACTTGCAAAATCAAAACTCCATATCAAACACATCATCGATCTTCCTGAGAAACATAACAACCAAATCAATAAACAACTTCAAACGCAAATATGTGGTTGTTCTACTAACTCGTCGCCTTCATGGCCAGCGCCTCACTGGCTCCTCCGGCTGCGCTATCTGTGGAACTGGCAGAGGCCCTGCAGCTTATCAAGTGGGCTTTGCGCGCCTATGGGCTATGGATACTGCTGAGTGGAAAGGCATGCCCTCCCCAAAACATAGTTCTCTCATTAGACTATCTTTGAAATCGCTACCAAAGGGAACAGCAAAGGAAAAAGCTGTATTCAGGAATTAGTGAAATTTGATAAAGGCGGTCTGATCAACGTTGGCATGGTTAGCGGCTGGAACTTTGACATCAGCTGCAAAGTGTAATGGCTGCGATGATATGTAAATCGGCGTTAGCGTCTTGGATAAGCACCTCAGTGCATAGGCCAGCGGATCTCAAGGTTGATTAATTACATAGGTCTACAATTCGTCATTTGCTTTAATTTGATTCCCCTGGCGAACAATCGACTATAGGGCTTGGTTTATTTATATGCTTTCGCGTGCCTGGACCTCCCAGAGCAGAAATCGAATATTATCCGTGTGCTCTTCGTCGTCATAGTAACTGCTATAAATGGCGTGGTCCAGCAATAGCCGTACGAAATGGTCATCCTGTCGTCTGATGAACTGGCAAAAGTCGACATTGTCCCTCTCTAATATGAATCTGACAAAGCACTCATTCATAACAAAGTGCGGCGCTTGGGTAATGGCCTCGATGTCTTTCATAGAAGGGCTGATGACGGATGAGAGGAGGTTGGAGAGTGCGACCGCGGTGGCAGAACCACTGAGGGCTGCGAGATAGGCGAATACGGTGGTGATGCCTTGGGCGGCGAACGAGCGCCTTATTTCATCTTCTCGATCTTGACTCGTTCGAATGTCGGCAAGGACAATCAGGGTACGGTGCTGGAGGCGTTTGGTGTCGATATGATAGATAGCGACCCGAGCCAGTTCGGCCGCAACGGAAGCATGATGGAAGTCGAGCTTGAGGGCGGGAGTGGCATTATTCGCTACCAGATGGCGATTAAGGTAAGCAACAAAATGATCGCGCAGGCTGTGAGTGGCCGTGGGAATTTGGCCGGATAAGACGGCAACAGCGAAGTCGTCTATAGGACTGGGGAGGGTGGGAAGATAGGCCTTGGCGAGGTCCGTGCCGAGGTGATGGGCCAATTGGTCGTCGCCGAATATATAGCGCTGGTAGTCTTTGAGAGAAAAGGGAAATCTCAGCTCACCGTCGGCGACGATGCTGTGAAGCGAGAAGACATCTTGAACCATTGGGGCCGGGCCAGGTCCTCTGACGCTAAAAGATGAGATTTCGCAGGTGCTTCGCAGGTGCAGAGGGAGACCGCGGCCAGCCATTTGAAGGGCCAGCCCATGGCCAAATTAGCGGCAAAAACCGTCTGGAATCAAGATGCCAAGAGGGGGGCTGTGCAGCCGACGCCTTTTTATCGACGTCGACCATGGCTCCTTGCCATATATGTACAGTATGCCCTGTCTGTACTTAAATGCCTCAATCCACGTCATGGCGACGGCCAATGTCAAAAGACGACTGGACCTACCCCAGACACTATCACACAATCACCCCTCTGGGCCATTTGCCGATCGAAGCTGGATGCCGGACACACGCCAAATGCGCATGCCCATGCCGAGTCTCGGAACATGTTTCCCATTGCCATGAGGATCTGCATGTGGACCACGACAAGTTCAGACGGTGCCAGCAGCTTCTCCCCATGCCGTGTGGCAGGTCGTTGCAATCACAGTAGAGCCGCCAATTGCTCAGCAAGGCCAACGGCACGTTCCAACTCTGCATCCGGACTCTTGTTACAATGAAGCCTACACAATAGGCCAAGGAAGTGCTTGTTACTTTTGCCTGTAGAGAGCACAAAGCTTGACGGGTACTTGGTCGGATGTGTTCATCAACGGCCTTGGATCCTGTGTAGCTCACGTGACCAGAAATCTGGATGCCTGGTCACGTGGACGCAGTACGTGCGATATCACTTTACTCACGTATCAGGGATATGATTACTGCATGCGGTATCACTGCATACGAACCAAATTATTTTAACACGCCCGGACCTCTGCCATTGGCTGCATAGAAAAAATGGGAATAATTTTGGTCTATGTTCCACTAGTGGCATGATATTATACAAGCTAGGAACTTGTTCATAATGTTCGCTAGTCGATCCCCACGAATAACTTGCAGAATACTGCATCTTGTGCTTTGCGGCGTCAAGGATCGCTCCCTATCTTCGCATCCAACACTGCTGTGTCTCCCTTGCCAAGAAGCTTACAGGAAAAGCGCCAACCATCAAATTAGTCGCTCCTGCCTCCTTCATTCACCCCACACACTACGCAAACTGTCTTCTAGTTCCAGCACATCATCCACACTTCTACAATCAGTTCTTCGACTCGCTGTCCGTACAAGAATCAGATGTTGCTCATTCAATGCATCGCCGCATCCAGTACAGTGGCGCCAGGCTCCTCGACGCCGGCACAACCCAGGTATTGCCCTACTCGATAGCGATGCGAACAGAGATTGACCCCTTCGTTGTCTGTGCCACGATCAAGTCGTGGTCATACGAAATGTCATCCTTGACTGTATCAACCAGTTTGGCCCTGGGATGAACATCAAGCACCATGTATGCGCACATGATGTAAAGCTCACAGTATGCCAGTTGCTCGCCAATGCAGGCGCGACTGCCTTTTCCAAACGCAATCAGCTTCTTCTGTAGCGAATAGTTCTGCGAACCATCTTCCAGTAGCCAGCGTTCAGGGAGGAATTCGTCTGGGTCCGGGAAAAGCTCCGTATTCCAATGGTTGATCATGGATGTCATGCCAATGGGTGTACCGCGGGGAATTACACAGTCCGTCTTGCCGTCCGCAGAGACATAGTGCAAGTCCTCTTCACGCGCAATTCTGGCCGACCGATGTGATACACCAGGCATCATGCGGAGACACTCCTGCAATACGGCCCAGAAATAAGGAACCTTTTCAAGCTCAACCCATTTCAGATTCTGTGTATTAATACCGGCTTGCGCAAGGTCAGATGCCAGCCTTTGGTTGATCTCTGGCTTGGCGAGGGCCCAGTAGGTAAAGACGGTGAGAATGGCCTAAAACAGGGTTAGTTGTGCTGGATTTTCAATCAGCTCATCGAACCTAATTCGACTTACAGCAGTTGTTTCGGTACCTGCAAGCAGGAAATTAAAGCCCTCGCCGTTGTACCGGTATTTCTCTTCTTCCGACATGGACTTGTTATTACCCATGACTTCAGCAAAAACACGTCCATTATCGGGGTTTTTCAATGCCTGGGCAATGTATTGGGGAATTGTCACATTCATGACCTTCATGACTGCCTTGATATCTTCGCCCAGGTAGTCAGCCATGAAGGGAAGCACTTGGGCCATCTTGCGGCCCAAGGCATTGTGACGCATCATGTAGGCACTCTTAAAGAACGACTTGACCCATGTAGCGAAGTTGGGCTCCCAACCCTCTTGCGCCACAAACCCCATGGGCTCACCAAAGGCATACTGAGAGATGACATCGGCTGTGTAGCAGTTGAACGCTTCCTTGACATCGAATGTACCCTTGCCAGCTGACCTGAGCATCTTCTTTGCGACCATGGATGCGAATTCGTGTACCTCGCCCTCCAACTTGAGCATTTGCTGGCGCGAGAAGAACTTGTTCAGCGGCGCCCTTCGCGCACGATGCAGGTCGTGGTTAACCGTGGAGAATCCAGTCACCGAGACAGGGCCAGCCCCGCCAGTGTTCAGTTGGTGCTGCCATTTGTCTCGAACATGTCCCGGTCCAGCGTAGATCTCGTCTGTGAAGGCAGGATCGGAGCAGTGTAGTTCGTCGGGGTTGATGCGCACTATTGGGCCGTACTTGTCGTGCATACGCGAGATGACTTTACCATAGCGCCCGACAAGCCACCAGTCGTAGTACGCCTCGTAGAGGTAGGATGCAGCAGCAATCTTTGGGCCTGGAAATCGAGATAGGGGGTGAAGAGGCGAGATGTTGTAAAGTGCGATTGCGGTTCGATAGCCGATCCAAGCAACAAGCAGCCAAATCACGCTCGCAAAAGAGAAGGTTGACGTCTGGCCTTGGGTCGCGCTGGATTGCTGGTCCATGGTGATGTTTTGGGTGAGTGGACGATACCCAGCCTGCACAGTAACGGGAGCAGATGCAGGGCGACGTTCTGGCGAGGTCGACTCCTGATATTATGAATGCTCCTGTCTAACGCTTACCTATGCCACACCAGAGCGGATCCCTGCTCCTCGTGTCAGTGGCTCTTCTTTACCAATCAACCCTTGGCGATAAGAGGAGTAGCGCGCAATGTTGAAGTGTTTTGAATTTTAGTAAGCTCCACTTTAGTTCCACATTTGGCCTTTCCGTCATTGGTGCTTCAAGTCCCTTGCCGTGCCACATGGGAGAGGGTTGCGTCATGCAGGCGCACTGCGCCGCGGCAAAGCTTCCAAATACAGGGCTCGAGTCAATGGCCTTGGGGATTTACAATAGTATGTACTTGACAGCTCCATCGATTCCCTCTTTGCCCCACATGTTCTTGGGTCAGGCCGACAAATCACCCTGCCGACTACATGCCGACAAGTCTCGCAGACCATGGACCAGGTGAGAGAGAAGAGAACGATCCAAAGTAGGTATCTTGAGTTCGGAGGTTCGACTATCCCTTTGGGTTCCCTCGCCTCCAAAACAAGCCGGAACAATGGCTGCCGACCCCTAGTCGAGTGGAGCCGGGCTGATTACATTCCTCTAAGTGCAGACGCTACGGGTTACGCGGTATGCAATCTTGGCACTGTGGATTCATGCCTGGCCAAGACGGTTCCAGCATTACGAGCAGCCTCATCTTGGCTACTTCGAGGCACTCACATGGCCTAGGCCTCGTGTTCCGACTTCGTGGGACGGGCTGAGATAGGTGGCTCTATTTCGCTTGCACTGCGATCGCTAATGCATTCGCTGCACACGATTGCGCTTGTTTAGGTACGGATAACCCGAAAACAACTGAACGGTGACGAATGATGCCGGTCCCCTGCCGACAGTAGTGGCAAGGATTGTATGCAACATGTCCACTATTTGCCTTGACAGGTAAGGGAACGCTATCGGCCCGTTGGTTCCTTCGCGTTGCCGGTCCGTATTTTCATGTCCCAAATCCTTTAAGCGACGACAGGAGACGATGGCATGGATCACATTTTTAACACTACCCCAGTGCCCCCGTCGAGTTGTTCCTTTTGTTCGCGGCTTTTTTTTCGTCAAGTCCACTATCACGGGCTCCCCTCCATTTATCCATTGCCTTGTTTAATATTGCTGCCTACTTGTGACCCAGCCTTATCAGATCTGTGCGTCACGGCCCCCGGACAAGATGACAGAGGTGATCGATATGCCGATGACGAGGAGCGGCCGTGACTCGATGATAGCAATGTCATGTTTGTGGTTGCTGACTGCATCAACAATTGCTTTCCGCATCTACGGGCGTATAAAAGGACCCGGATTTTCACTGGATGACATCTTTGCCAGTATCGCGATGGTATGCCGCAAGTTTGTAATGGCCGTTAGAGCCTCGACTGACTTTGTTCAAGGTCCTAACCACAAGTACAATCGGTCTCAATGCTGAAGGTGAGAAAGTTTTGTTCAACAGGCGTTGAGACAGTATGACTGACATACCACCTAGTCTTTACCAGTGGCGTGGGTTATGATTTCGACCCAAATAACGCAGAAATATTTCCCAAGCGTGAGTTGAATGCGACGTGACCATGTCAATACATTGACTGATTGTGAAATACAGTTATGAACAATCTCCCACACATCATGCAGTTGACCTTCGCCTATACCTTGATATACATCTGGTGCTTGGCCGCTCTCAAACTTTCTCAACTTGCTCTCTACCACCGTGTGTTTGCGCTCCACCTTCGGATTCCGGTATACATTGTTGGCGCTATTGTAGTAGCCTGGGCCATCATCTTCAACTTCGTCTTCTTGTTTCTATGCGACCCCATCTCCCAGCAATGGACTGTAGAACGAGTCGGACACTGTTTGGACCAGATGCTTTTGCTCAAGTTTCTGATTATAACAAACATGGTGACAGATCTCATGATTGTAGTTCTGCCAATCCGTGTTATTTGGCAGCTGCAGATGCGAAAGACTGAGAAGTTTGCTGTGCTGGCTTGTTTCGGACTCGGTTTGGCTTGCGTATTCATCGGCATTGCTCGCTTTGTGCTCATCTACACAATCGGTAAGTTGAAATTCTGCTTTTCACTAGCAGTATGACGTACTGACACATTTCAGATCTTATTGGCAACCTCACGGGAACTTCGGGCACTACGTTCATGTTGTGCACAGTCGAGTTGATGCTGGCTAGTCTTTGTATCAATATTCCCATGCTACGGCCCTTCTATCTGCGATGGCGATCGCACTACAAGAGCTCTTCAATGGGCAGCAGCGGTCTCAAGAGCGGGCCTAAGAGATCAACCACTGGAGGGTTGGGTGAGTCCCAACAACAGCGACCGGGCCACTATACACAGTGGATGGAGTTGGTAAGTTGGACCGCATTTGCATGTCTCTGCATACGAGACGAAAGCAGTATAGAGGCTAACGATTTGAAGCATGACAAGGACACCGTAAATGCCACCGTCACCGGCGATGATGCGAGTTCAGAGAGGAAGCTCACGGCAGATCCCATGCCGTTTGATGCCATCAAGGTCTCCAAAGACTTTACCATTACGCGGGATTGAACAAGGATTTGCTTCCAAACTCCAACTCAGATGAAAACGAGGCTACGTTCATAATAAGTTAAGACGCAAACCTCTGCAATCTCCTTGGTCAGCATTATACCCACACGGTCCGCTTTTGAGAAGATGCCACGTTTGGCGAGGTCGAAGAATGACGACTTAACAGTTTGATACCCAACACTGGGTTCTGGCTTTCCTGCGGCTTTGAAGGAGATGAGCCGCGCCCAAAAAAGGATAGTGCAAGTTTCGGCCACGGCAGACGCCGCTCGTTGAGGCGAAGTAGAAGATAATACGCAATACTGAAAGATAATGAGTCAAGACGTCGATTTCCCAAGTGGATCCGCGTATTTTGTATCCTCCCAACGCCCCGAAGCCAAACATATGACTCGTTCACATCCCAGCATCATGCGGAATCTACCTCGAACCGCTGAAACTTGACCTCTGTCTTTTTATGACCAATGGCAAAAACCCCGAAAATAGGCCCTACAAAGTCTTTGCCACTAAGATCCCTTGCATCTACACCCGCTACTTTTTTGCTCTCTCCTGCACCATCTAGTCTGTATGAGATTTCGTACTGCATCTCAGTATATTCGACGATGAAGTCCAAAGATGCAGGCGTAATCGGCAAATGGAAAGTGTATCTCCGCTCTATCTTCTTGGCCGTATTCAAGACGCGGAATGCAAGTTGCGGCGGCGATTCATGTAAGGGCCTGTTCGGTTCTGCGTTTTGCGTCGGCGTTTTTGATAACTATTCAGGTATAGCGCTGTTATAAGGGGGTCCCAGCTAGCGCCGCGTTTTAGCTAAACCGGATATAGATTATATAGTTATATAACTAGCTTAGTAATCTAGATAACTAATTAGAGCTAGTATAGGTAGAAAATATAGTACTAAGATATAACTACTTGTTACAAGTAACAAGAAGGATTCTCTCCTTGACGCGAGGTGACGAGGTTGAGGACCAACCTCGTCCGCGTCAAAAGGTAATGACCATCGCGGG
>JALPSE010000628.1:0-10552 GCA_030558545.1 Bipolaris gigantea | reverse complement strand
GGCACTAGTTGCAATCGATTTTTTGGGATGGATTTGTATATATTTCGCTAAAATTACACCTATTCTGAAAAACTCGAAGTTGGTGTGTGGGTGTGTATCTCTTAGTAGAACGCAAGCGAATAGTGATATGCAAGAATGAGGGGATAGATAATGGTAGATGAGGGGTTGTATGGCAAGAAAACTGCGAATATTAATAATTTCCAACCAAGTCTCCCTTCCCTCTTCGTATCCATACGAGTTTGTAGCGACAAAATCTGTTTACTAAGTATGAAGGGCATCAAGACAGAGATCATAGACACCACGGAGCAAATCGGTGATCTGGTCGACTGGCTCATCTTCTGCCATGAATCATTAGTTCCATACTCGCCAACCTTGTACATAGATCTCGAAGGCGTAAACCTCTGCCGTGAGGGATCCGTTTCCATCCTCACCCTCCTAATCGATACCGGTATCCCGACCAGGCGCGTCTGCCTAATCGATGTGCATACACTAGGTGCACAAGCGTTCAACACTGTCGGCGCCAAACAGGCAACGCTAAAAGATATCCTCCAGGACGAAGAAATCACAAAGGTCTTTTTCGACGTTCGCAACGATTCAGATGCGCTATTTGCGCATTTCGGCGTGGCGCTGCAGGGGGTCGAGGACGTCCAGCTTATGGAGAGCGCGACAAGGAAGACCACCGCATCCCGGAAGTTCTTGAACAGCCTGACCAAATGTGTTGAGAACAACTTGCTCATGTCCCTCGATGGTAGCGGACTAGCTAGCTGGAAGCTATCTAAGGAAAAAGGCGAGCGATTGTACAAGGTCCAACATGGTGGCTCGTATGACGTGTTCAACCAGCGTCCAATTCCTGAGGATATAGTATCTTACTGTGTCGGTGATGTCCAGTACCTCCCTGAGTTGCGGGATAAATTTCGCACGCAGCAGGCCTATCGGTGGCAGGACCTAGCTGGTGAAGAATCTAAAAAGCGTGTCGCGATGTCTCACAGATCGGACTACCAGCCTCACAGCCCAGCTAAGGCGATGGCACCGTGGAGCAAAGAACAGAACAAGCTTTTGGATCAGTGGAATTATGTGCCTCGCAATTATCTCGATAGGTCCTTCGACTCACATAATGATTGGTACGATGACGGTCCGACAAGCTGTATGGACATTATTGACGATTGCGACTACCACCTTTACTATTCAGACTGAGCCTCTTGAACTAGTTGCCAAAAGTTGGATAATTGAGTCTTGTGTTAACTAATAACTAGTCTAACTACTTGTTGTAGAATATCTCAAGAAAACTCCAAGCTGTGTTTCATGTAACTAGAGTGCAATCTAGGGTAACGTGTTGGATAAGCGAGTGAGCCAGGCAAGCGAGTGAGCCACCCCACCAACTTTGCGCACCTTTACAAGCGCGTAGCTCCACCACATTATGATAATATAGATACATATTAATATAGTAGATTAAGCAGTATCTATATTATCTTTCTTACATGTGCGTGCGTTATGTCCAGTCTCTCTACACCTACTACAGCGCGCTAGAGCCTGGCGGCTAACACCTGATCGCTCTCCTCCTTGACGCTCTTCATGAGCAATCTGCTCATCAGCATCGCGTTGAGCGATAATATCCTCGCCAGCCCCCTTTATAAGCACTCCTCGCTTCTATATCCGCTTTTTTACGCTATCTACGCTTTATAGCTGCCTCGTTAGCCTTTTCAAGGCTGGTGATTCGATCGCGCATTAGCTCAGCTAAGAGCATCATTATCTCTACCCCCTTCTTAAGCTGGCCAATCGCTGCAATAATTGACGCTGGTAATGAGCTTTTATACTGTCGAACGCGATCACTTATTAGTATTAATTAGGCTTCAAGCTCACGTACGTTGCTCGGCGTACAGGCCTGCCAGAGAGCTTCTGCGAGAGCTGGTAGAGCTGGCGTAGTTAGCGTACGTAGCTGTACGTCAAGCTTTAATAGAACAGCGTCTGGCTGGAGAGGAACAAGGCCTGCGCCCTGGAAAGCTGAGCAGATATTGGCTGCCGTAAAGGATCGATCGAACGCTGTCTTGAACGCTGGTAGAAACTCAAGCTTGGTAATGTGGTTGATATGGTTGCGTATTAGACTCTCCACCTCACGACTATACGCGCGCTTTAATGGCGAGAAGCAGCTAACGTCAAGAGGCTGGAGCAGGTGAGACGAGTGAGGCGGCATACAGAGCGTGTAGATGTTGTTCTCCTTGCAGAGCTCTTGGAACTCAAGTGACTGGTGGCTCTCATGGCCGTCAAGAATAAGCAGCCGGCGTGCCCTAACAACCTTACTATCTGTATGCTTGATGAAGTGCTTCAACCACTGAACTCCTAGCTCGTTAGTCGTCCAGCCATTATCGCTGACTGCGATCGCCCAGTCACGTGGGATCTCTGCCTCCTCGTACCAGGTAGATAGGTGATACTTGCCAGTAAAGATGAGGAATGGTGGGATAGACCAGCCGGCTGCATTGATCCCAGCGATAAACGTTACCCACTCTCGGCCACCTGGCTGGACAGCCTTTGGCCGGCCTCGTCTCTCTGAGGCTGTAATGACAAGCTGAGTGGTGATCTTGCCCATCATAAAGCCAGCTTCGTCAAAGTTGTAGACGTCCTCGTTATAGATACCGTACTTGGCCTTTGTCTGCTCCATAAGCTTAAACCAGCTCTTAATTAAGACTAGGTCTTCGCATAGAGCTCTCTGCCTATCGTATGCCCGATTGAAACGCGTCGTAAGACTGTCTGTACGCTTAACAAAGTTGGCTGGCCACTTCTGCTCAACCTGGCCAGCGCCGCGCGCAGCTAGCAGCTTATCAGCCATGTCGCGCACAGTAGTGTACGTGGGCGTAAATCCGCGTGAATCAAGATTGAGTATATGATTAATTATCACCTCCTCTTCTAGCTTAGTTAGCTTCTTTGAGTTGGGCTGGCAATCGCGTCGGGCAGGGCAACCAGCGCGTCGGCGGTGGAGTGTAGCTCGCGAGATATTGAACGTCTTAGCAGCGCATCTCTCAGTTTGAATTTGCTTTATATTAAGAGCTAAAATCGCAAGATATATATCAGCCTCATGAGAGACTTTAGAAGCTTGTTGGGGGGACGCCATAGCTGGTTGAAGTTAAGGTGTTGTGCAAAGTTGGTGGGGTGGCTCACTCGCTTGCCTGGCTCACTCGCTTATCCAACACGTTACTATCATTAGTAGTATTGTGTTATGTTCCCTATTTGCGATATTGTGAAGTGTGGGTGAAGGCGGATATGACGGGTAGAGGCAATCGTTAGCGGCAGGCCGGACGAGGGATCTGCGGCGGATCTGCGGAGCTGTAGGACGGCGCGATGGATTATCTCTGTAGGATAGATGGTTTCGCGTTAGCTATGATTGTCCATTGCACTGCGTCTGGAAGTTTGGACGATGGCTGTATTAGAGGCGGGTTTTCGGGTATCCTAGAGCGCTTAGTAAAAGCGCTATACAGCTACAAAGCCACACAGCCATAGATGTAGCGTCAGCAGTGATAGATTATAGCTAAACTGCTTTAGGATAGGCCCTCATTGACTAGCACTTTTAGCAAGCGGTTTTGCAGTTAAAACAGAATTATGACAACCTCTTAAGCTTGAGCATAGTGCCCGGGATCAGATGAATAGTTACATTATAAGCTATATGGTGATAGACTTTCTATAAGATACACGAGCTTTTGGCGCGCCTACTGCTAGCTAAAAAGAGGCGGGTTGTGCGACACTTTTAGCAATCATTATATTGTACGGTAAATAGAACGTATCTCTAGAAAAGAAAAAGAGAGAATAGATTTGATAGCTTGTAGCTGCTATTCCGAGAAAGACTATTCTTCTGGCTTCTCACTGAGTTTGTAATGTAGAGGAGTGTCTACGGCGTCCCGTCACACAGGGTGTCCCGCCACACAGGGAAGGACATTACATTAGAAACGATCTGAATGTAAGTAAAACAATAATAGTTGGTTATTCTAAGAAACTGGTTCCTGAGATGTTATCTGCTGCACCAAGAGCGTGACAATGCTAGTTGTGCAGCACTAATGCGTGTTCGATCATGCAATTCATAGCCTTAATAATCCTGAATTCACCCACGCAAGACTTCTGCGTTTGAGGCGATATACGTCTTCAACCACTGTGCTACCTTATTTGCTTCTCTGTGCATTGAGTAACAAGACACGTCCTTAATGTCTTCCTTTAAGGGGTTACATCGGCAGAAGAAAACCATATGCGTAAGGCTGTCGTAAACAGCGTGATATAGATCAGGATCATCCCTCGTGCTCCTATATAAGACTGCCTAGGAACAGACCGCCTTTACGTTCTCGACGTCGGTATTAGTACCTGTAATCGCTATATAGAAGCAGTAGGTACTCTCGTTCTTAATAACTATGACTATAACTTCAGAGTCTCCTTGTCCCGGCTCTTTGATATAGGTAGTATAGTTTTGGTTAGTCTTATGCGAGAGCTCAAGAACACATTAAGCTATTAGGCTATACAGGCTGTTTCAAGTTACTCTCCTAGAAAGCCACCTAGGATAATATTTATTATACCTTAGCATCACGTGGTAGAACAACTGGCTGTAACTTTCCGCAGTCAACCTCTAGGGGCGCAAATTTTAGGTCTAAGGCCAGTGTGGCTCAGCAAGCTAATATAAGTATCGAAATAGAGAGCAACTACGTCGCTGTAGTAGAGAGATCCCTATAGAAGTATAGCTTATATATCTATCTAGACACGAAAACGAGAACTGTCTCACAAGAATGCTGGAAGAGTGATAACACGTTGTTAGTAAACATAACAATAATGCAGCTAACCGTTTATTAAGGAAGCACACAGCACGGTTACCAACACTAGGGACATTTTGATTGAACAACTTACGCCATCTGTAAAAAGTTCAATCGCTATATTAAGTTTTAGATTTTCTTTATAATCTAAGACGACAATCTAGGTCTAGCAGCAACTATAAGAACGTCTAGAGGATATAGTTCCGTGAATTTCTTAAGCATGTCGTTACAAGTGCGTCTTGTCTACTAAGGGCACTATATAAAGCTTACAGCCAAGATCTCTCCTACTATAGATGTTTTTTAGGTGCTTACGTCTAAAATGCTTACTAAGATCGCCTGGAGTGCTAAAAGTATATATACGCTGTGCTAGCGGCAGCCCTTCGTTACCTAGGCAAAGAAAACATACCCTTAGCCTTTTTTCCTTATATATAGAGACTTTAGCTAATTCTACTGCTTCTTCCTCGTATCCTAGTTGGTTCTTAGCGGGTAGAGCAGCGTTCCTGCTTCGGTTCTCTTTTTGGATAGGGTTTATCCCCCCCTCTTCTATACTATAATATAGGGTGACCGCATAGATAGCGCAATTACGCCTAGCGACCTTCTCTTCTATAGTGGCTTCTGGTTTTGACAAGACTAAGTCGTATAGCTTTTCTTAGGCTAGGAGCATAATGTCGTGAACCAGCTCTAGATTATTATTAGTTTCTAACCTAGTAAGCTGGCGCTCAACATTACGTATAGGCTGCTTAAACTTCTACCGTTCTTTAATGTCCTTAAGAAGGGCGTGCCGCCGACGCTGCCTCTTCTGGTTAATCTTAGTAGTGAGCGCTTTATACTTAGGCTATTTTGTTATATTACGAATGGTACGTTTAAGGCGCTCTTATTAGTTAAGAAGAGAGCAGATAAAAAGATTATTATCTATAGATGCAGACTGCTCCTCCGTGAGTCTTCGTGGCCGACGATAATCAATCGAGCGGCTTATAGTATAAGCCGACCGTATAAGGGCTGCTTACAGCTAGATACCTCTTATAACAGCCTGCGTATCAACTATAATACGTCGCGAAAGGTAATGCTTTAAAAATATCGCGATGCTGGCATGACCTATTATTAGATTCTGTATAGCCTTACTAACATTACCTATACAGTGCGTTAAGACTATATCCTATATTATATAACTTAGATTAAATAGATAGACTTACCGTTTTTGTTAAAAGCCTTCCCTCCGGCGTATCTCAGCGAATAAGGACGGGTAACTTAAGCAAATCCCGTAATCTCACCTAAAGTCCAGATCTATAGAAGTAGAGTGAAGTAGAGAAGAGGTTTAGTAGGGGAGATATCCTAGCTATTCAGAGTCTGCACCGCTTTCCGAAACACGGGAACATCGTCTAACATCTAATTTAGGCGTAATAGGAGCTTATTACGGCCTGGCGGAATCTTAAGTCTGCTTAATTCCTCTGGCGAGGTTAGATTATAGGCTGCAAACGCCTGATCGCGGAAGAGCAGGCTAAGAAGGAAGACGTAAGGACTGAAGAGGAGCGTCTGATCGAATATAATCTTAGAAAGGGGGAAGGTGTTCCTTAAGAAGAAGTCTATTAGCGTATAATTTTCTTATAGACAATAATCACGTATAGATCTTTGATACTAAGAAACTTCTTTATAAATTTAAAAGTAAACTCTAGTAGTACTTAATAAGGGCCACCCTTAGGATCACGTAGAAGTGTAACTTGTATATGGCGATAATAGAGACTGAGGAGAGCCTGGGGCCGGTTTGCTGTAAACCTACCAAGTTATAGATAGAGCTAGGCTTATATTCTATAGCGACCGTGAGGATATCTCTTTTTAGTTATTACTAGATTCGTTTGCAGAACTTGAGCCAGATCCTCGATATATATATAGGCTTTATCTCGACTAATCTTCTTTAGATCGTGTTTCTTCGCTAGCTTTCTCAGTACCTATTAGTTATGTTAGATATATATGCTCACGTGAGACTTTAGTTAAAAAGCTAGGTTAATGTACCTTATACATGCTCCGATTCATCTTTCTATCTAGTTTTACACTAGTTGCTCTTTTATACATAAGCCGGAAAACCTTCTAATACGTTCCTAGTGAGCTAGAGAACTTAGTTCCTTAGCGTTTCCTCCCGCCTTTTCTCTGGCGCTAGCTAAGTAGCTAGTTAAAGAATATGTATAAAGTGCTAACTGATACAGTTGCGTAAGCACGGTAATAGTCTTTCTTAAGGTACGTCCAGCACCTATGCTAGGTCAGTCGATGGGATCTAGCGTAAGCTCTAGGGGGATAGGAGACCTACTAGTTCCACTAATCTTCTATATAATTAAGTAAGCGAGTACTGCTGTCCTTATAGTCCTCTTTAACGTATTCTTATTCGTTAAAATCCTTAAGTTATTAAAGGTAGTATTCAGGCGGATAATCGTCGTTAGGGAAGACCTATGCTTCGTTCTTCGTATTTTTGTCGGTAAATTCGTCTACATCTGTCAGATCCGTATCCAGCTCTACACTATAGTCTGTGTCAGACGCAGAGTAATCGCTGTTATTGGAGGAACTTTTAACGGATGAGTATTGTGGCATGTCGCGCAATATATGCGAAGAAAAGCGTAAGAGAGGTAAAGTAAGTACACGCAGAGCTAATAGAAGCAGAGCATGCGCCTATAGTTAGGTGTCTGAGGCTAAGTGTGAGGGGAAACAAGGGTAACACAACGAGACTTTGAGTTTGAAGGAGAATACAGCCTGCAAAGGAAATAAGAAAAAGAAAAGAAGACCTGGTTTGTATTGCTGCAGATAGGGAGGAGAAGGCCTTTAGTACTCCATCAGTAGTCTGATCTTGAATTCGGTTAACATTCACTTGTAGTATTCAAAAAAATGAGTCAGGTCACAGGCATGCTGCAGCATGCCTAACGAGAAAATGAATTAGCCCTTGCACTTGTTTAACGCCTACGCTAACTAAGGTAGGAAAGCCGGAGAGATTTCCACTCGGGCTACTGCCCGCACAATTAGGGGGGTTTTATGGCAAGTTAGCATCTATAAAGGGCGTTATAAGCTACCGAAATTAGTAGCGAAATTGCCGTTGGATTGTTTAAGATAGATAACTTTAGTAAAGTTAATAAATAATAGAGCTAAATTAGAGTCTATTTAGGGTCTAGTAAGAGTATAGTAAGCGTACATATTTCTTCGCTGCGCACAGTAGCGAAACTGTGATAAAAACCTATAATAATCTATTATAATAGAGAACTTAATACGCTGTTTTATAATTAGCAAGAATTAATTTAATATAAGCAATATTAGGGAAGTTATAGTTATTACAATATTATTATATTACTTTCTTAGCGCTAAGTGCTAAGACCTCTCTCGCTTAAACGTATAGACTATATCTAGGTAATTATATTATTTTAAGTAGACTATTTTTAATCTCTAGTTACTACTACCACTATTAATACTAACTATAACTATAAGAAATTATTACGTACCTTTATTACAGCTAACTATATAGACCACGCAAAATAAGCGAAAGGAAAGTTATACTTCTAAGGGCCTTACTCTAGATAGAGAAATTAAGGTGCCCTAAGGCTTCACGCGCGATAAATAGGAAGATATGACTAAGGTAATTATATTAGTTCTTTATTACAGTAAAAGCTAATAAGAGTAGAGTTTTAAAGATAAGTAAGATAAAATTAATAATATTCTTTTACAGCGTAGTTTAGAAGGAGCTAAGTAAGGACGACTTACTAATCTTAAGGTGCCTTATAAGGGCTAGTTAAGTAATACTGGCTAAGCAGTTGCTTAGAGAGATGGTGCAGCTTTACTAAGCTAAGAGGGTAAAGCTATTAAGTCCGCACAGGCTATAGACTAAGGCGCTAAAAGCTATCTTCTTAAAAAATTTAAGAGCTCAGATGCCTATAAGAATCTCCCTAATAAGATAAAGAAGGAGGCGATATAGGTATAAGAAGAGCTGCTCGCTACTAGGCGCTTTAAGGAGAAAAGAAGTAGTAAGTTACTACAGTTATTTATTATAGCTTATCACTAATATACGTTAGCTAAATAGATTAAGAGAGCCTTAGCGCGCGTATATAGCAAGTAGTTAGAGATTCAGAATAAGATTAATAAGCGGCAATATTACCGCTTAGTTAAGTAAGCTAAGATATCTAGTAAGCCTTTATTATTAATAGTAACACTATTATCGTTATTATTATTATTATCGCGTACCATCGCCCGAGTCTTTAGTAGTAGTAGTATTTACGAAAAACTTCTTTATAAACAGTATTATATTAGGCTCGCTAAGCTTAAGACTAATAGCTTTAAGTTAAAAGAAGCTAAGAAAGAATAGTAAGAGTTCGATAATAACCTTACCCCCTAAGAGAGGGCTATTATTATAGATAAGAACTGGCAGTAAGTTTCATGATATACCTTTATTACAGACTTAGACTAATTATTATAGGCTAATAAGTGAAAGCCTGGTCCCTACTACTAATTAGAATTTGCTAGTTAATGTGCACAATCCTTACATCTCTAGATATAATAGTAATAAGTGTAAGAAGGCTATTAATAATAATAACCTACCTAATAAACTTAATAATAAAGGAGATAATTATCTAGATAATTTTTTTATAGACTCTAAGAATAAGAACGTTTAGGAGGGTGATAGTCTTAATAAAGATAAGACTAACTCTAAGAGTGTTTTAGATAGCGAGCTTAGAGATAAGACAGACTTTAAAGGCTTTTCTAATAAAGAGCGCTAGCTAAGTAATATATAAGTGGTCTATGTAGATATTTAGAGACAGCTTACGTTTATTATAGCTAATAATTATATCTAAATATAATGAGCTTAAATTTGCTTTTTAAGTAATAACGCTTAACGTGTTTTAGAAGTGCTTATATCTAAGGGAATCTAAGATAATTAACTAACGAGATATAAATACTTATATAGCGATATTTACTTTTTATATTAGTATATTAGCACGACTAGAATAAGGTAATTTAGTAAAGCTGTTATATATAGGTTAGAGTTATAAGAAAGCTATCTAAACTTATTAATCTTATCTAGTAACTAATTCTCCTAAGTCTACTACTTATCTTTAGTTTCTATCTTTATCTTTAACTACTACTATATCTGAGCAGTCTTCTGATCTTCTAGACTTTCTCTAGCCACTTAAAATCGATACACCCTACCTTCTAAAAGGTAGTAAGAAGATAATATATATGCTATTTAAATATCCCTAGATAGAAACAGTATATATTAATAATTATAATATAATAATATCGAAGTGGAAGGAGTGGTGGAGAGATGTAGAATAGGCGAAAAATCCTTATAGCAAGGCCCCACTATAGGGCTCCTCTACTCGTACTAGCCAAATTTAGTCTTAATTTAGAGAAGCTGCAGCAACTACCAACAGCTATCTATTCGTATATTATCTGAACTGTGGCCTACTACTATAACACCTAACACTAAAAGGTATAGACATAACTTATCTTATAAATTATCTAAAATCTCAGTTATATCAGCTTACTATATCGCCTGTTTACGATCACTCTTCTTATTCTACCCTAGTTTCTTAACCCTCTATTAGAAATTTTTCTAGATTTATTCCACTATACTCTACGGGCTTATTTAAGAAGGAGCTTATTAGATTAGTTATTAATAATAACTAGTCTTTCTAGATAGTTAAGCGTCTTGTTACAAGTAACAGGAAGGATTCTCTCCTTGACAAATGGCGAGACGGCTGAAGGCCTACGGACGCCCACGTCAGAAGGTAATGGACATCACG
>JALPSE010000627.1:0-10619 GCA_030558545.1 Bipolaris gigantea | reverse complement strand
GAGGCTGCTGACTAACTTTTTTTTTAATCTACGAATAACGGATTTGACTAGTCAAATCGTAGATTCCGTAATTAAAAAAAAAGTAAGAGGGAAAATATCTAAATAGCCCAGTACGAGAATTGCACTCATATCTTCCGATTACAAAACGGGTGCATTACTATTATGCAAACCAGGCTAAATAAAGTATTTTTAATGATAAGTATGTTATTTAGTTAATGATAATAAATTAGTACTTTATACCTAAGAACATCAAAGCCCTTTCAGCCAAAGCCTATAATCCCATAACCATATTGTTAGAACTAGAGTTAACTGTAGCAGCTACTTTTCTAGCACTAACCCTATGAAAAATTTGGATTCGTAATGTTATACTACGTTTCTAAGAGTATCCTAAGGTAAGCTTCGTGCCTAGATGCATTCAGCACTTATCTTAACTAACATAGCTTTCCTGCCATGCCTATACTATGTATAAATACTTGAGTATAAAAGTATTACCATCTATAGCTCAAATAGGTAATAAATTCACATGAATCTATCTATATTACTCTCCTTCTTCTTTAGATACCCATTTTCTACTTATTAAGGAGAACCTATTCTTGCCGTTATTTATCAGGTTAATATTAAGCGCATAAACAACAGGTAAACCATAGGTTACCATACCCAACTCCTTTCGTACGAAGGGGCTATCCTTATTTTACTCCAATTTCCTCTAGAAGATAGAAACCATACTGTCTCACGACGTATTTACGGAAATCCAGATACTTTCGTACTGGCCAGACTATATCTTCAACTATAATATTGAAAGAAAAACTAAATCTAAAGCCGTGAGCACTTTGTAGCTCGACACAGACTTTAGTTAAATTTTACCCATTTTTCAAAATAATTTAACTCACTCTCGCTTACATTAGGTATTTTTTTTTTATATTTTCAACATATTGATTTAAGGTTATCTTATCAGAATCTTTACTGATAAAATAAGATAACTCAAAGATCTCATGTAAAGTTTTTTCACTTATTGAATCTTTAGATAAAAGCTCGAGAATTTTACAACTACAATATATCTTATTAAACTTCATAAGAGGTAAACCTTCATAACGGTCTTTAACCAAATATATTGATTCTTTACCGGCTATTTTAGGTAAAACTGTAGAAATTAAATCAGATCGAGATCCCACTTTATAAAAAGGTCTGCTAACATAATAAATTACCTACCTGCTTGCTAATATAAAACATATTATAGATTAAATAATTTAAAACAATTCATCTGTTCTTAAATTCATTTCTGATTTTATTTCACGTATTTTATTTAACCCATATTCAGTTAGATGAGCTTTGGATTCCATTAAATTTGCCACTTTTTTGAACTCTTCAAAATTTTTTAATTTTATTCCTTTAAAAGGATATCTGTTAAAGAACGGTATAATTGTTTTCAGTTAAATCAGCTAAACTTTCTACAGAGAAAGTTACAACAGTTCCCTTTAAATTATTGCTATAACATTGCCCACATCCTTGCCCCTGCAACCCCCAACTACGAAATCGTTGGAGGGTAAAAAAATTTTAATGTTTTCCAGCAAAATGGCATCCCTAATATGCTGAGTTATTTGAAATTTCAATGATACGGCTTCACCTAGTTTATGGGAAGAAGATTTTTTAATTTTTACAAAAAAACAACATTCACCTTCACTAAATCCTATTAATCAGTTTGAATCTTTTATATTTTGATCTTCAACTAAAGGTCTAGGAACTGGGTCCGCATTAGGAAAAGCGGTTTTTAATGTGTCTGAGAGACCTTTATTCATATAAAATTTAAGATTTATAATTTTTAAAAAACCTGAATCTATTAAATGCTCCTTATTTTTAAGTAAAGTAATAGCTTTTTTGAAAAGTTCATAATCTGCTCGTTTTTGAGTTATTAATGAATATTTATCAAAATGTGGTATAATTACATCAATTAATTCTTTTAGATTTGTGACAACATAACTAATTGATTCTTTGTACTCTACTATACTACCTACACCAAAATAATCTTTAATTTGACATAGTAATTGTAAATCTATTTTATGTAAAGTAATTGAGTATCTTGCTCGTACTTGATATCCTAATTTTGTTCTGTCACTTTTATCTATGGTAATCATAAAGCTTCCCTCTGCATCTGTAAAGCCTGTAACATACCAAGGGGAAACCCTGTTAAATACCCCTTCGATAGCTTTAATTGAGGGGGAATTATTTTCTCGCGATGTTACGGTAGAAAACGATCTATAATTGTTCGCAAAACCTTTTAATGATTTTTCAGTAGAAATATGAGATCTTAACGTTGATTTATCGGCAATATTTTGATAGTATTCTTTGAATTTTTTAATTTCTACATTATTAGGTAAGAAATTATTTCTAATATAATCTTGATCTTGTATACTTACTTTCCTGAAATTATTAATATTTGTTTCTAACAAACCGTGAACGAAATCTAAAGATAGAGGATTAGGTTTGAAATTAGCAATGCTTTCTGTTAACTTACTTATATCTACCCCTTCAGGTATAATATTGTTTATTACATAATAACTTTGTTCAGGTTTTAGATATCTAATCTTATTCCCTAAACTATCATTAGGATTTATTCGACCGGCTATAACAACTAAACTTAATAAAATGTTTTTATCCTTTAAATCTGATATAGAAGATATGACTTCCAAAATATACTTAAATCGTAAAAAGCTCTCGAGCTTTTTACCTCTTAAATGATGCTTCATAAAGAAAGGTATAACAACATTTAATAAGTCCCTTTTATTAGTTATTTGATATTTTATAGTATTCTTATTATTCTTATAAAAAATCGCATTACCTTTATTATTTAATTTATTCTTTATCTCTAAAATTAGGTTTTTATTGTGCTCTAAGGGTTCCCTAGCTAAATTAACCGTAAAAACTAAAGAAAGATTAAAGTATTCTTTGCCATTTCTTGTTTTTCTACATAAAACCGCTGAAAATGAACCGTCTGCTTGAACCAAACCCGCAATATATTCAGGTGTTATTTCCCTGCAAGGTTTCGTATGGAAATTAAAACTAAACTGTAAGCCTAGTTTAGGTACAAGTAAAAATAGTCGTGGACGACTATTTAATATGTTAAATTCTTTTAAATCTTTTGTGTTTTTCATGTTTACTTTATTTATGTTTAATTCCTCTTAATAATTCTTCGGTTGTTTAATCTAAAAATAGATTTTATAAGTAAAATCTTTCAAAAAACTAAATTTGTTGTTCACCCATTAACAAGTATTTTATCTAGAGGTAACTCATTATCTAAGGGTTTAGAATGTCTTAGTATATAAGTATCTTTGATGTATCTTAAAAAGGGATTTTGGTCCTTCCTTGAAAAAAAAACCGGTCAGTGTTGAAATTAACTACATGACATGAGGCCATAGCATTATTGGTTAGCCAGTCCAGCCCTAGCTTTTTAGTTCTAACCATGCGTGACAACACTCTAGTTCTTTCTTGTGAAAAGAACTCCAAGGATACTACAGGGACTACAATATAAATTTTCAAATTATACACATTACTACAGCCCCGACTAAATCATATCTCTAGATAAAAATAATAATTCTTTAGCGAACTTGCCTTGTTGACTGGCGCCCTCTATAATAAATACTATTTGAGTGGTTTGTAGTAGATTGGCGTGTAAGGCCGTTAGTAACAAACTTTATGAATCGAACACTTTTTATCAAAATCCTGAATATTTATATAGAACCATGGGCATCTTCATACCCCTGCTTGTCTTACTTTTTTTTTAATTACGGAATCTACGATTTGACTAGTCAAATCCGTAATTCGTAGATTAAAAAAAAAGTGGGTGGTATTGCAAATCAACAAATATGGCGAACTAGTTTATCCAAAAAAGGAGCAATGTAATAACAAATGAAATCCATCTAGTGAATTATCCAAAAAGCTTCTTTAGAAAAGTAAACTTATTTACCTTTGTTGGAGTTTGAGTTTTATTAGGTTTAGCTAATCTTGATGGATTAGGACTAAAATTAAGGTATAATCAACCTTCTATCAATATTATAGTGCTGACGGTGTTACCCACGGTACTTTGTCCGTGAGTCCAAGACAATCTAATCTTGAGTCGTTACGGGGAGCATCTATGAAGAATAACCTCTTTTATTCTTCAGCAGCTTTCCCACGGTATTAGCATAGTTTAGTCAATGATTTGAAATAAACCTTAGCCTTCACCGTATTCTGTCAGTTTGCATTCATAATTACATTAACTTCGTGAAAATTTGAAAATTTTTACGTCTTCAAGTAATTACATCTTATAATATACGTCAAATTTATAAGAAACATGTTCACACATGTTGGGGCTAATATTTAACCCAGCTCGTGTAGCTCTTTAATCGACGAACAGTCGTACCCTTCATGATTCCTGCATTCATGTGGATGAGCTAAGCCGACATCGCTTACTAGCTCCATCCTATGAATATGAACATTCTTTAACAAGATTAATTTAACAAAATTAAGTGAGAGTAGGCAGATATATTCCTTTCTCTTTTATAAATACATTTATTTTTTTTTGATTAGACTATGTATAAAAAAACACAAAATACAAATCTACAATAGAAATTTTCTACGATATAGAGAATCAGAATTAGATAGATGGGTCTAAAACTTTAAATACTCCCCGATAAGGAGTCTCAGATTTTGATCTAAGATTAGCCCTTATAGAATCTTTAGGTAGGTTTAGAGATTTTTCTGCTTTACTTATAGAATCAAAAATAGTTTCTTGATTTGTATGAATATTTAAGACACATATTCTTTTTTGGTTTTTTTTGATAAAGATAGATTAGTCTTATGCTCTTCAGATAAACTTCTACCTCTCATCTTAGTGCTAATTTTATCTTTTGTCTCTTCAGAGAGAGGTTTAGATAATTTAGCTTCTACCATTTTTTCTCTAGCTTCTAAAGTATGAGTTTTTCCATAAAAATGGTTATCCTCATCAGAATATGTACCTTTTTTAGATATACTTATCTTTTGTATCTTCACTGTGAGATATTCCAAGAGTAGACCCAGCTGTAATACAAAGATTATAAGTAGGTTTCAATAAATTAAAGTAATATTGTTCTCTATCAATAAGATTTTCCTTATCACAATACTCTAACACATATAAACTAAAGGCAGAATAACCTTCTTTTAAAAGAGCTCTATGTAGATACAGCCTAGATTCTTTAACAAGGTAATTTAAATTAAAATAAGAAGTAAAACGACGTTTTAGGTCGACAGAACTACCTATGTAGAATTTTTTACTGTTATTATTCTTTCACATGTATATACCAGATTTATCTCTGTTTTCATTAAGTATTTCTAATTTTAGCAAATAAGCATTAGAGTAAAATTTTGTGAAGTTAAATTTAACATCTTTTTCTCTTTTTGTAGTATAAAAAGCTTTATTAGGCAAGACGTCAAGAGATATAATATGTTTAAAGTCAGTATTGACTGTACGGTTTAAAATTTTTTTCATCATTGTTTATTAAAAATAAAGTATTCCTCTTAATCATTGTTGTTAAATATAAGTTAATTTTTTTAACTTATTAATTATAATCGACTTTCTATTATCCAATTTGGTTTTAAATTATCAGTATCATTTGTAAAAAAAATAACTTTTTACATGTTAAATTGTAAAACATCTTAATTAACTTCACTTCCAAAGTTAGAGTTGAACTAATTTAATCACGTTAAAACAAATAGCGACAAAGATTTACCCACATATAGTCAACAAACCGCTTAATTGTTATAAGTGAGCCACGTCTCATACGGAAATATGATTAAATTAATAAATTGTAAATTAATACACTTTAAATAGGAAATTATCTAAAGAAGAAAAATTAAAAACTTTTACTCTTAAGTCACCTTAAGATTTAGACTATATCTTCACCCAGTCTTTCCGAGTAATAAATGTGACTCTGGGTGTAACCGTGTAGTCGTTGAGGGGTTTAAATAATAAAAATTTAAACTTCCCTGCTGGTTGTTTTTATGTTTAAAAATGTCCCAGCATATAGGTTACTTCTAATCATCTCTCACGAAATGAAATCCCCGATGTCAAGGTGCCAAACTGCGCACTCAATTTGTACTCTCTGGCGCAATTAGCCTGTTATCCCCAGCGTAGCTTTTTCAATAATACAAGACCTTTCCTTACTGCGTCTTGCGGTCTTTATGCCCTGCTTACGCAACTGATAGACGTGTATGTCAAACAGTAAAGCAAGATTAAGCCATTAAACTTTGGAAGTATATATCAACATCATTTCTTATAGAGGTATTCTAAAAAAAATAACTAATAGTGTTATAATTATATCTTTTTTACAATTAGATATTCATTATTAATACTATATATACACCTATTTTCCACATAGGTAAAATCTTACTTATATTAAATTGTTTTAGTTCTAACTTAAATAGAAATATAACTGAATTAGTTATAGATACTTTATAAAAGTAAATATAAAAAATAACAAACTAAATATAGTAATTAAAAAATTAAAATATACAAGGCAATTATTTAATAAAAGCCCTATATAATTTGCGTATA
Organism: Bipolaris gigantea; assembly: GCA_030558545.1. Lineage (NCBI taxonomy): Eukaryota > Fungi > Ascomycota > Dothideomycetes > Pleosporales > Pleosporaceae > Bipolaris > Bipolaris gigantea. The sequence continues at coordinate 4,054 of JALPSE010000627.1, read as the reverse complement.
GCATATTACAAAAATAAATTTGGATACTCCCAGGTACTCTTTATGGGATCTGTGCCCCGCATAAACCATCTGCTAGCCATTGTCTCCTGAGCTTGATATAATCTCCCTCCTTTTATGGATTACATTCAGACGTCAGTTACAATAATGTAACCTATTCTACTGATATAACAACCAGAGTAAAGGTGTTTCAATTTTGTCGTTCAACTACCTTATTCACTAAAACCTGTTAAATTATACCCTATAACTAGTAACAGTAAAGCTGCATGGGGTCTGTCGAGATAGGTTGTTTTATTACTAAAATTTCCCCCTCCAAGAACCGTACGTGCGACTTTCATCGCATACGGCTCAAGTATTTATTTGTGTTAATTAAAGAAATGTAAGATTATTGTGTTTGATTTAGGTTTATAAGATTTAACTTGTCTTTGGTACTAATGATATTAGTATCATACAATCTTCCTTTGTTCATACCTTTCTTGATAGCTATCATATGTTTAAGTCCATCCTCCTCTTTGTGGGTATTTTTAGCCTTTAACTCGTATAATGCTTTTCAATCCAAGTAATCCTTATGTTTAAGCGTGTACAATGGGTACTTTGCAAAAAACTCTATTAACTCAACACTACAATGTGTAACATATCTAGATACACCTCTAGCCTTCTCAACTTGTTCTAGTTTAGAAATATCAAACTTAGGTTTTAAATAACCTTGTCCAAAATAAGATTTAATGGCTTCTAAAATTTTAACATCGTGAGTGTGTTGAGCTATTTCAAGTGTAATCGTAATACTTAAGATAATTTTGTCCCTGTTCTTATGATTACCTATTGTACATTGGAAGCATCCCTCACCATCTATAAATGCTTGGATTCATTCTGGACACAGAACTATTTGTTTATCATTTAGATATAATCATCTCTCTTTGAAAGATCTCTTACTATTCATTTTCTCTTTAATATCTAACACTTGTTTAATTTGTTTATCTTTATTATAATTAATAATGGCTTCTTTTCAATCTAAGAAGTCTAATTGTTTAGAACCCACTAAAGGGTACTTGTCAAAATGAGGTATAATAATATTTATAAGGTGTTCAATCTTGGAAACTGTAAATTTATAAGCAACAAATTGCCTATTATCTAAGTTTATATTACCAATTTTGAAATATGCCTGTAAATCTGTTAATATAGAAACAGAATGTTGTTTTTGAGTAACCTTAAAAGAAAAAGTAACTTTATTAGTAGATTTAGCGTAATTTATACTGAAACTACCTTCCGCGTCCGTAATACCAGTTACTCATAAAGGTGTTAATTGATTTGTGATGTATAGTGTGTTTTGATTAGCTTTAGTTTATATATATTTATTTACTAAGCCACTACCACGTCCTTCAGGGCTACTCCAGGTTAGGGTGCTAGCCTTCTGAAGTCCCGAATCACATCACTAGATTTTGCTTATAAGCGTACGGGTGCTGAAAACCACATCGTAGTTTGTTGTAGCTTAAGTGTACGAGTCCACAACAAAAGACTTTTTAAAAAGAGCCGCTGTGACCAAAGAAACCTAGTGTAACCAACACAGAAAAAAAACTGAACATTCACTTATTTTACTATTATAACTCACTCATTATTACTAATTAGATATTCAAATCTTACAATAAATACCAGTCTCAAGTCAGCATGCTTTCACATTGATTATTCTTCTTTAATTGTTATTTTATATTTAGTCTTAAAAATTTTTTTATTTATTATGTACTTTCTTACTGTGTCAAGAGAAGTTTCCAAAAACAATGCTGCTTGTCTCATAGAGACAAATTCTATAACTACATTACTAGTTATATCAGTTATATGTACTATTTTTCCTCCTCTCCCTATCATCTTAGAGATAGTGTCTTTAGTATGTTTTTTACCCACCAAGCTTTTACTAATTTTAATTTTAGTTTCTTCTGTGTGTTTTACACCTCTTTTTTTAATACCAGTTTTTCCGGTTTTAATACTGCTAATCAAAGCCTTAGTTTCATCTGTGTGTTTATACCCCAGGGTTGAACCTGCTTTTTTCAAAATATTATATATAGGTGTACATAGATCCAAATAAAATTGCTCTCTGGCTAAAGTATTAATTGGCTCACAGTACTCAAGTATCTCCAAAGAAAAATTGGAGTACCCATACTTTAAAATAGCCTTATTAATAGTCATATTACTTTTCATTATTTTATTGTAATGATAATATTCCGCAAATCTTCAAGTCCGTTGAACTACCTATATATGAATTTCCATTCAATTTGTTAGTTCACCGGTATATACCAGATTTACCTTTATTACTTTCTATTATATTGACCTTGTCTATATCTGCATTTAAATAAGATGCAACTGGTTTTAATTTATTCTCTGTACTAGTAGAATAAAAACGTATACCAGCTACATATAAAGGGTTAAGGATCCCATGAAAAACAGGTTGTAAATAAATTTTTTGTAGAAAGTTGTATTTTATAGTAGCTTTATGTTTATTATTTTAAAATTGCCAAAAGAAACATATTCAGTGGCTTTGGACTCTATTCTTTCAATTCTATCTTGGGGTCAGGGTGCTACCCTTCCTTACTTTTTTTTAATTACGGAATCTACGGTTTGACTAGTCAAATCCGTTATTCGTAGATTAAAAAAAAAGTTAGGCCCGAGTTCCTTTCTACGGTGAACCTGGCTTGTACCCTGTACGGGTATCTATTCGAAATAGTTTATCGGCTATTTATTCAGGAGTCTACTCCTGAATGGTAATAAAGCATGAAAATTATGAAAACCCAAAAATGAGAGACCACTCGAAAAATAAGTTACGAGAGATTGTACATAATAAAAAAAAAAGAATAAATATATAAATAGTCTTTGAGAAGAGATCTATCCTTACCATTACAGCAAGGCATTCGCTTTTTAAGACATCCTTTACCCACTAGTATATATTTAATCTCACGATTAAACTTCCTTCACTAACTTTTTAATATATATAAAAAAAAAGTAAGGTGAAGGGTACTATTGGGCTTACCTAGTTTACTTTACAACACTTTAATTATTACCTTAGGATTCCACTATACGTATGTCGACAAAAGATCCATTAATAGAAAGACGAAAAACTTTCTATACAGTCGACAATATTCTATAAACCTTTAACTTGTTTCGGTCCTTTTTATAGAATACCTAGATTACGCTTCAAACGTGAATTCAGCCGAAGTTTATCCATAGTAATATAGCTCACCTCCCGACCTTTTTTTTTTATTAATTAATTAATTAATAAAAAAAAAAACATAAAGGCAGGATAGTCTGAAACTAATTCATGGGCTTTACACAACAGAATTACTCCCGTTGCATACCATGTGAGCTCAGATAATGGATTATCAGGTGGGTTCTCACCACATTGTTATAAAGCACTTTGCTAGTCGCACTCTCGTCTATCTAGAGATAGGCAGTATCTTCACTGCCATTCCAGTTTCACTGAGCCAATCATTGAGACAGCTGTTGCATCGTGAGATCATTCATGCGCGACATCATTTAAATGCCAAGGTATTTCGCTACCTTAGGACCCTCATCATAGCAGATAAAATTTATCATGCAAAAAAGATTTATACACACTATTTTCTTTTTAAATTCATATTGTCTTTAATAGTTAAAATACTATTAAATCCATCTTCTTTTAAATGATCTTTAGAATGAACAATTTCAGCTACTCTTTTAAAAAAAATCTAGTTCTTTTGCTCCTTTTATTTTGTATTTATCGAAAAAGGGAATTATAATATTTAAGATGTCCGAGGTATTTACAATTTGAATTGCTACGGAAGTTTCAGTAAAATAAATATATTTATTCTCATCAAAACCAAAGAATTGAGATAATCCTTTAATTACTTCTTGTTCTCTTATATGCAAGTGAACAGCAAATCTCAATTGTACTTTTCCTATACGGGTTTTCGTAGTCTTAATATTAAAACTACCATCTCCTCTTACTTTTTTTTTAATTACGGAATCTACGATTTGACTAGTCAAATCCGTTATTCGTAGATTAAAAAAAAAGTTAGTCAGCAGCCTCAGT
>JALPSE010000625.1:0-10635 GCA_030558545.1 Bipolaris gigantea | reverse complement strand
AATACCCCCCCCCCCCCCCTCCTCCCTTTGTTCTTCCGTTCCTTACTCCCACCACACAACGCTTCTCCATACTCCGCCCCAAATGACATGCCCAAACGAACCCCCCCAGTCCTACGAAGCCACCCACGTCCACGCCGTCTACGAAGAAATCGCCCAGCACTTTTCTTCTACCCGGTACAAGGTCCGTCTTCGTCTTCTCCTTCCTTGCCCTCGCTTCCCTCACTTGCGCATACATCGCTCATCCCTCCATCTCCCTGTACATGACAAGGGGAGAAAAGTAAAGAAAGAAAAAGTCAATAACGGCATCTGTTCAACACGTCCCCGCCCCTGCCGTTTCCTGTTTGAAGAAAAACAAAGGAAAATTTCCAATTATTGATTGGATTGATTGATTGATTTCATGCATGGATTGCTGATACAATTGCCAATATACAGCCCTGGCCAATTGTAGATCGATTCCTACGCGAACAGCGCGACGGGGCGATTGGGGCGGATGTAGGGTGTGGCAATGGGAAGTATCTTGGCGTGAATAATAAAGTGTGGATTGTGGGGAGTGATCGGTAAGTTTTCTTCTCTTCTTTTTTCCCCGTCCTTCCTATTCCGTCGTAAAAAAAAAAGAACATGGCCCCGTCCAGTGGCCATGTACGTCATTTGTTTGGGGTTTGTTTGGGGATTGTTGCTTTTTTCACTTTTCAGGTGTTGTTTGTTTAAAAAAGGGACACAGCCTGGCTTGTTTTGTCCTTGCACTATTCTGCACTGTTCTAAACCTTATATCAACTTGCTCTAGATCTACGAATTTGGCCAAGATTGCAGGACGGCATGAACCGCACGATGTAGTTGTGGCGGACAATCTTGCTCTCCCGCATCCAGAGGGCATTTTCGACTTTGCCATATCCATTGCCGTTGTGCATCACTTGTCTACGCGGGAGCGGAGAATAGCGGCCGTCAAGAGTGTTTTGGATCTCCTGCAGCCGCCGTTACCCTCAGGCCACAAGGACTCTGGCCATGGAAACGGAACTGCTGACACGAGCACAACTGGAGGAAGGGCCCTCATCTACGTATGGGCACTTGAGCAGAAAGACAGTCGGCGTGGTTGGGACGAAGGCGACGAGCAGGATGTCATGGTGCCGTGGGTACTGAAGCAGAAGAAGGAGAAGGAGGGAAAGCGGAAAAAGAACAAGGACAATGTGACACAAGAGAAGGAGAGCGAGGACAAGGAGAAGGCGGCCGAAGGAGACAAGACGTTCTTGAGGTACTATCATCTATATCGCAAAGGCGAGCTTGAAAGCGATGTTGAGCAGGCGGGCGGACTTGTGCTCGAGTGCGGATACGAAAAGGACAATTGGTGGGCCATTGCACGACGCAGGTGAGGCTTCTCCGGAGAAGCAATATGAAACCATCACGTCGTGGTCAGTGTCACAGGCAGAGCATGGCTGCTCTCGGTCAGCGGGAACAACTGGCAGTAGAAGCCCACGGCCCCGGCCACCAAGATGAGGTAGTATGCTGCAGTCCATGCGATGCTCTTTCCCGGATAGGCAAGTGCGGTCCTTGAATCACCATGGTCCTTTTTGCCCACGTCTGGGGGACCGATGGGCACACCGGCCTCGACGCCAACGCGACCCCAGAAGCGCGGCAGTCCCATCCAGTTGCAAAAGGCATGGGCCAGGATACACGAGTAGACGTTGCCGGTGCGCACAAAGACAAATGCGGCGAAGAAGCCGAAGAGCGAGGTGTAGGTGAACTGGAAGAGGGAACGAGCAATTGCCACGGCGAGGGGGACGTGGGCATGGGTGATGCGGAACTCGTACAGGTGGTGGACGTGGGCAATGCCAAAGTAGAGCGGGGTCAGGAAGATGATGTGCTTGCCGGAGAAGGGGGCTAGGATGTGGAGGGGCACGATGAGGGAACGCCAAACTAGCTCTTCGCTGACGGGTCCCTGGCGAAGTTAGGCGGGCTGAAGGGGGGGGTGGGAGATGGACGGTAGGGTGTGTGGGGACGTACAACGACAAAGTTCCTGTAGCCGATCCAGCTGGTCAACGACTGGCGCAGGCCATTCAGCCGTATCCAGTCTTGCCAATCGCCGTCGACTATGCCATTCTCGAACAGAGGGCCTGCAAAGAGAAGAAGGACTAGGAGCATGGTGCGGACGGTGTCCATGGGCGACACAGGCCACAGGCCAAGGAGAGCGAGGATCTGCGAGATGGCGACATGATGGCGGTGGAGCACGACTGCTGTGATGAGGGTGCACAGGAGGGTGGAAAAGGCCACGGCGCGGACCCTGGCGCGGATGGACGAGGGAGCATCGCGCGAGAGGGAGACGGAAGGTCTGGTGGCGGAGGAGAGGTAGAAGGGGATTACGTATATGAAGACATAGGCCGTCTGGAACACAGGCGTCAGTGGGATATTTTTAGCGCGGGAGCAGTGTGCAGGGTATGCAGATGGTGGTGGGTGCGCGAGGATGAAACATACCGATAGAAGCGCTACAGCAGTGGCGGAGAGGACGGGCGGCTGGGAGAGTGGGTGCGGGTTCTCGGGGGCGGCCATGTTTCGACACGTTTGCAGAGCTGGAGACGAAGGACAGGCGGACGGGGGCCGGGGCAGGCGTCAAGAAAAGCGCATGCACATGGCAAAGGACAAAGGGAGGCCCACAGGCCAATGGATTGCCACCTTGCCGCCCTTGACGTGTCGTTGCTAGACGGCGTCGAGGGCGCCGAAACCGTCGGGCCAGCGGGTCAGTGGAGAGAGGGGACTGCGACGAAAAACAAGGCGCTGAACAGCAGCACAGCGCCAACGGTCAAACACGCTACCGCCCCCTGCGAACCGGTCGGCGGCGCGTGTGCGGGAGCTGTGCTTATATGGCCTGGGAATCGCCCGCCGCGTTGTTGCAAGATGGCGAGAGCGGCTGGACGGGTTCGTTGTTCGTCGCGTCTGCAGCGATTGTTCGGTTATCGATAATCATCGAGTGCGCCCCGTGCTTATATAAGCACACCCTCCCACCACCACCGCCACCACCACCGCCACCGGCCGGCCCGACTCTCGACCGACCTGCATCCATCCGCCTATCCGCCTATCCGCGTGAAACCCCGGCGCCGCCCTCCCCCTGCAGCCTCCTTCCGTCCGTCGTCACTGGCTGCGTCGGCCGTAATTACAATCGTCTCGCCGCCCATACACACATACGTCGAGAGCCTGCCCCGGACGAGGGCTCCTGGCGAGCATCGGGGCGGCCAGCAGACTGCGCGCCTAGCCTCACGTCGCATCGTCGCCGGTGCATACAGTGCTTCGCCGCGCCGTGTCTGCTGTCTGAAGGGCCAAACCGGCAACGGGCTGGCGCTGGGCCGTGTGCTGCTCTGCTCTGCTCGGCTCTGCTCTGCTCTGCGACTGCGTGTGCACGCGTCAAGTACTTGCACCTGCGCCGGCTACTGGGCGGAGCTGCTGCCAGCTGCATCCCACTGCAGCCCGCGAACCTGCGTCTGCATATCTCCAGCCACGAACCCTCTTTAGGCCGAGCTGCTGCCAACCTGTCAACGTCCGTCCTTCCCTTGCCTCTGTCCCGCTTCCTCTTCTCCCTCCACCGTCGCTCGCTCTCCTCTCTCTTTCTCCCCCTGCCTCTCTCTCTCTCTCTCTCTGCCTCCTTCACCCTCCCACCGCCCACTCTCTTTAATCGCCTACGGGCCGCCGCTCTTTTCGTCGTTTGACATGTTATAGCTTTTCCGTCGCTCTTTTGCACCCCTTCCCATACCGTCCTTTACGCCCTGCGCCGTTTTATCCTTAATGCCCCGTTTCGACTTTTTCGCAAGCCTGCATCCCACAGCCTCGGACACCCGACCCACCCAGTCAGCACCCACGCCTGCACCAACACCAGCACCCCCAACAAGAAGAAAAATACCAACAGAAACATCAACTCCACCACCACCGCCACCACCCCGACGGCTGCCTGCGCAGCAGCATGTCCTCATCAAACCAACGCGCCAAAACGCCCACTGCATTAACTCTTCCACAAGGCCCCCGGTTCTCGCCCCCCAAATCACCATCCAAGGATTCCTCCCCCGTCCGCAGACCCCCTCAGGAACGCTCAAACTCGCCGGCCAATCAGCATTCGAGTCCCACCATCCGCCTAGTGCAGGACACTCCCGATGACATCTATCAAAAGTACCCAGTGCCTAGCGAACCTTCGCACATTCTCTCTCCACCCCGTCATGCGCCGGGTTATGGGTTTGAGAGAGCCGAGAGGCCAGGGTCTCGCGTTTCATCCAACAGCCAGGTAGCCAGTGTCGTCGCAAAGTTCGAGGCTAGCCGAGTTCACACCCCACAGCCAATCGTGCCACGGAGGAAGGGCGTTAGGCACTCAGCCGCAACTAGCACGTCAGAGGAAGACACTTTTGTCTCCTCTGCCTTTACCCCTTCATCTGTAAGATATTCGCAGGACAGCACTGCCCCGTCGTCCCCACCGCCAGAGTTTGACGATGGCGACACCCTCGAAGTACTTGAAGAGGAGCCCCGCAGCCAGAGGCCGACCATCCGCGCTGTCCCGCCTTCCTCGTCTGGTGGCGATTCGCTCGAGAGCCGCAACCGTGCATTGACCCCAAAGGCCTCTGCTGCATCCTTTGCCTCAACCATCCTCGCCGCCCACCCACCTTCTTCTGGCCATGGTGGAAACACGTCACGTCTCAGTATCGGGCCCCTTCTACCACAAGGCGACGAACCAGCCCCGTCGCCCGAACCTCAAGCAGGGCGTTCTCCATTCACTAGTGACACTGACAATCGACAACATGTATTGAAGCCTCAGCAAAGCACAGATTCGATAACGTTTTCTGATATTTCGTCCACTAGCATCGAGCCAACTACATCACCAGTTTCTCATGAAGCCAGCACAGTTTCTTTTGCGAGCGGTGTTCGGATCAACTACCCCGTTGCACGCGTGTCCTCGTCCAGCACACTGCGGGCTGAGTCCCAGAACCAAGCCAGCATCGCGTCCCGGATGCAGGACCGCTCGTCGCTACACCAATGGAGCTCCCAACTATCGACGATTCCCTCGGCATCCGAGCGCGACTCGCGCTCAATCGCCCGAGGCTCACGGTCATTTCGGGCCAGGTCACTTTCACAGGAGAGCTATAGCGCTAGTGGTCGGACAAACATTCCCCGACGGAGGGGGCAGACGATCTCGAGCGCGCAATCGTCTCTATACAATGCACCGTCCGAAGCACACTCCGAGTACTCGGCAGTGCCTCAGCCCCTCTTCTCGCCCGGCTCGAAGAGCTCGCTCGATGACAACAACAGCGAACACCTCGACACAATCTCGCCATTGCCTTCATCGGTTCCGTTGCGGGTGAAGAACTCGGGCTATCTGCGCAAAGCCAACAGCGTCGAGAGCATGTCCATGGACGAGACATCTCGACCCGTTTCTGCTCAGTCCAGCGTGTCCATTTTCCTCGCCAACAACATTCCTGCATGGGCAAGAGCCTACTACCAAAGGGGCGAGCGAATCTCAGGAGGTGCTTCCGAGTCAGAGTATGCGGAAAGTGTAGTGCAGGAAATGTCACAGAGTGGACGGTCACACACTCCCTCTGAGAGCAATTACCCGCCTAACATTTACCGCCCACGAAACCGACCAAGGCACCGAACCGCTTCGTTTGCTGACACCGTCTCCCTTGCCGACGACGCCCAATCCATTGATGGTGCAACCGACCCAGCTGGTGCCCCCATGTACCAGATCAGGCAATACTCGACGCCACATCTTCGCACCGATCGCCGGGGAGATACGAGATACAGCGCGTGGAACGCACCATCTCTCGACGCCGATGTCCATGTTACCCTTCTTGGACGCCAGAACCGACAAATCCTATTCTTCTGTTTGGGATTTATCTGCCCTCTGTGTAAGTCTCCCATTCGGCCCAACTCCAATCAGTGAATACATGTACTAATTGGAAGAGGAAAAAAACAGCGTGGATTCTTGCCTCGTTCCTCCCCCTGCCTCTCAACCCGAACCACATGGCTACCGCTTCTACTTCCAGCCAGGTCGATTTGGAGCAGCGGCTTGCCCAGTCCGTAGGCCCGGTGGACGACAAAGCCTTCCAAAAGGCAAACTGGTGGCGCAACCTGAATCGCGTCATGTCTGGGGTCGGCACGCTCCTGATTGGTGTCATGATTGCGTTGGCCATTCTCGCATCACGCATGTCTTGAGTGACTCGCATTTATTTTTGCCAACAATCTGTCGGCAACAAAAGCTCTTGATCTACGGGGCCGCTACCAGTAGCCCTGTTGGTCATGTACATGTGCCGTTGCACGGGATATCCTTCTACATAACGAACCGCTTTACGAACATATCATGCCATCACACACGCTAATGTTTTTTCTTGGCCGCGTCACTCGACACAAAACGCTCTGCTCGACATTTCCTTTCGTGTCCCTTTGAGCTGGCTGTCTGGTGTCTGGACAGTGTCTGGTGCTGTTTTTATTTTTTTTTTACTTTGTTGTATCTGCCCTACCTTCTTCAGCTTGGGAAGCGTATTTTTGCGCGGCATTCTAGCGGTTTAGCGGGCGTTGCTCCTGTTTTCGGCTTGCTTGTGCCCTCTGTGAGCGTATTACCCATTTGTATCATCATCTGCCTGGCACTGCTGCCATGGCACAATACCATTACCCTTGTATTCTCTACCGGTCATCGTATCCATTGCTTTCTACCTGCCATGTGTGTATCCTTTTTGGAAGGGTTGATTGATGTGAGACGGGGGCGGTCATCTCTGGTGGCTGTAAATCAGTTGTAGGGCCTTATCCGTGCGTTGGTTCCCTAATCAAATAGGAATGCAATGGTGCGAACTGGAAGAAGCGGACAACGTCAGTTCGTGTCGAATGGATCGACGACATGTGAATCGTGATCAGTGACATCAGGGTGCGGCACCTAGTCATTGTTTACCTGCGTGAATCATGTCAAGGCTAGGGATACCAGGTTCAAGCCAGGAGGCAGCATTGGCGGGAAGAGTAGCGTCGCGGGAAGACGTTTATGGGAATGAAGTTGGCAGTAAACGACGCCCGTTGCACTGGTGCACGCCTTGTCGGGACCTTGACTCGCTTTTGCCGTGTGCCGAGGGCCTGAGCGTACATTTTGAGACTCTACCGAATGGTTACATCATGTCCCGTGACGAGGCTGCTTCGCCTTGAATCCGTAGCGGTGGTTCAGTCAATGACTCTTACACGTCGCATCCATGCTTTGCCCAAGATGGACATTTAGATGCGCCGAGCCAGGGCAGCCAGACCCTCGCAAGGTTCGCTCAGGATGAGTCGAAATAGCGCCCGTCGCCCTAGTCCCAATCAAGTAGCGGGGCTAAATGATGTCGCTCTTTACAAAATAGTTACGCCTCTTCACAGTTTTTGCAAAACAACACAATCAGCTCAATAGCTGCGCGCTTCCACTCCTTGGCCTATTCCTCAACCGTAAACCCTCACCTCCAAAGTCTTTGCGAACACCCCTACACGGAGAAACTAGCAATCATGGCTGTCCGCGCGCAATTTGAAAACTCCAACGAGGTTGGTGTCTTTTCTACTCTCACAAATGCATATGCGATTGTCGCAGTCGGCGCGAGCGAGAACTTCTACAGGTGCGCACTCATTGCGACAAAAAAAAGCTGCGATACTGACGGTGGCAAAACAGTGTCTTCGAGGCCGAACTTCAGGATGTCATTCCCATTTGCCATGCCACCATCGCCGGAACCAGAATTGTCGGTAGATTGACAGCCGGGTACGTGGATTGGCTTTTTGAAGCATTCGACAGCATATGGGGAGCTTTGCGACTAATGTCTGCATAGTAACAAGAAAGGCCTCCTTGTCCCCACCACCACCACCGACCAAGAACTCCAGCACCTGCGAAATTCCATACCCGATGAAGTCAAAATCCAGAGGATAGAAGAGCGCTTGTCTGCCCTCGGCAACGTGATATGTTGCAATGATCACGTTGCCCTTGTTCACCCGGACATTGAGCGTGAGACGGAAGAGATAATAGCAGATGTGCTTGGCGTTGAGGTTTTCAGGCAAACCATTGCTGACAACGTGCTCACCGGAAGTTACATGGCTTTGAGCAACCAGGGTGGTATTGTCCACCCCAAGACTAGTATCCAGGACCAGGATGAGCTATCAAGTTTGCTCCAGGTACCGCTTGTCGCAGGCAGTGTGAACCGCGGTAGCGCTGTTGTCGGCGCTGGAATGGTCGTCAACGACTGGATGGCCGTCACTGGTAAGTGCAGATGTTACAAAAGAAGGCATGAAACAGGCTGACATGACATGCAGGTCTCGATACCACCGCTACCGAACTCTCAGTCGTCGAATCCGTTTTCAGGCTCGGCGAGGGCAATGGCCCTGCCAACATCAACACCACACACAAGGACGCCATGGTCGAGTCTTTTTACTAAAGGAGCGCGTTGGGATACGATCAAGTGTATTTTCCACTATGCACCATTTCAGGTAGTTCATTGATAGGCGCATGAAACCGTTGAGCACCAAGGTACTGAACACAAGCACCCAAGGTGTACCAAAATTCGCCGAGGATAGAGGGCATTACTGCGTTCGCAAGAAAAAGATAAAATCGGCAATGTTGGCGCCGAGAGATGTTTGAGCGACGATTGCCATGCTAGGATAGGATAGTGTCGGGACGATGACCTTGCACAGCCGATACTGTATAGTGTCAAGAGAGAAGATAGGGCGTCTCAAAAGCAAAATTCCTTTGGGATCAGAATCGATACATGCCGTACAAATCGAGACCTCAAAACAGTCCTTGGTTGATTCATGTAACTTGTGACAGGCTGGATAGATGTAGTTACTTTCGCCTGCGATCTGAGTGGCGGTAGGGCTGAAGGCGGCAGAGCCATTCTGCCGGCGCCAAGATATAATCGTCCAAGAACGTCACTTTGCGACCGGCCAAACTTCTCCATCTACACAAACACAGTACCCATGTCGAAATCTCCAGACCCTTTCACGATCAAACCTCGACGTTGTTTGTCATAGAGCCTGAAACGATTCAGCTATAGTCCTCCAAACTGCACTCAACAGCCTCGGGTTCAACCACATCTGCGCCATGTCCGCCTCCAACTCGACAGCGCTCACGAAGCGCAACGCGTCGGATGCTCTCATGCCGCCTCCTCCTGCTCCGAAGCGTATCAAGCGTCCCTCGGTGGTTCTCGACGAGGATACATATGTCTCTGCAATCTCACACATCATCCGCCGTGACTTCTTCCCCGGGTTGGCAGAAGCAGATGCACAGCGCGAGTATCTGAACGCTGTTGAGAGCAAGAACCGGGCATGGATACGAGAGGCGGGCAAGAAGCTTACACAAGTCATGACGCCTGTGCCGAGCGGGCAGCGGAAGATGGCATCAAGGACCAGGTTCGAGAAGGCGAGTGGATCTAGGGACAAGACGCCGAGCGTATGGGGTACAGATACACCCGTTACCGTGGCAGAGAGTGAAACCGAAGCAGTCGACCAAGACCTGGGCAAGTTGGACCACGTGGATTTGGACATGAGCCTGGGGGCTTTCCAAGCCAAGTACACGAGCGAAGACCAGGAGAGCTTCAGTCAGATTGTCGACAAGCAAAACAAGGCCAGATTCGAGAAGAATGTGTGGCTACGACAGGGCAACATGTACGCAAGCAAACAGCGCATAGCCCAGCAAAAGGTCATCGAAGCAAGAGGCGCAGAATCAAAAGGCAAAGAACTCGTCCTCAGCACACGGCCTAGCCAAGACCTCGATGAGCGACCAGCGGCACCAACCGGACACAGACACACAGCCATCAACAGCCTAATGTTCGGCCCTGAAAGCGTAGAGCAATGGGCACCCACGCGCGCTCAAGTCGCAGAAACCAAGTCCCTCGCACCACCAAAGCAAGTCGTATACAACAACACGCGCCTCCCCATCCCCGACACGGAACAACAACCCAAAAGACCCTCCAGCCCCACCCTCTCCGCCGTCCGCGACGCCATCGCCGGCCGCCCGCGCCTCAACCCCAGCGAGGGCGGCTACGCCGGCAGTGAAACGCCCCGCGTGAACGGCTACGCCTTCGTCGACGCGCACCCACCCTCTGACGACTCGGACGAAGCAGACGCCCCCACCGACCTCCTCGAACGCTACGGGTTGAATTCCACCAACAAAGCCACACCCTTCACCCTGAAGGAATCTTCCTCGCGCGAGAAAATGCTGCATCGAATGGTGGATAAAATAAACGCGAACCGCTCTCAATCCAACTCCAACGCTCACAAACCATCACCATCGTCATCGTTGACCGGATCACGCCTCGGCATCTTCACCTCGCAAACTCCTAGATCCACGTCCGTTGCTCCTGCAACGCCTGCCGCGGCTGCTCAGACGCCCGCTAGAAGGGGAAAAGCGGATCTTACGCCTGCGGCTCAAAGGCTGTTTGAGAGGGTGGGTGGCGCGTCGTCTAGCCATGACGGTAGGAGCCATGGTGCCGAGGCGTTTGGGGGCAGGGAGGGGAGGCAGTGGACGCCTACGCCCAGGGCGAAGAGGCGGAAGGTGTAGAGGGCGAGGGCGAGGGCGGGGAACAAGCGTGATTTGTGCGAAGTGCTCGTGCAGATCAAGAGGACTACGGTATTTGATTACCCACTTTTTGGTGTGTGTGTGGGGGGGGGGGGGGGGTT
>JALPSE010000624.1:0-10662 GCA_030558545.1 Bipolaris gigantea | reverse complement strand
TAACTCCCCCCCCCCCCCACAATCGTCACCCGGAGACCCCGTCAAACACAGCGCTCAATCCGTCTGGTTGATAACAGCATCCTGCTTCGCGTCAGCCCTTGCTTTCGTCACCACAATCAAAAAGAAGCACAAGACTTACCCTCGCAACCTCAAACAACGGCCGTACGCCGGTCCAGTACTCAAACTGATTCACACCCTGCCCAACCAAAACCTCAAGCCCATTCACCGTCTTCCACCCGTTATCCATAGCAAGCTGGATAAGCGCGGTAACAGACGGCTTGTATGCCATCTCAAGTAGAATTCTCTCGCCCCCTACGTCGATATCCCTGACCGACGCCTTACCCTTTTCAAACAACGAGCATAGCGTCTCGCGGATGGCAACATCGATGGGTTGGTCGGCGGGAATCGTGCCGATGGCGGCTTGAGGCGCGGCATCGAGGGCGGCGACATCATCTGGCGAGTTCAAGACGTGAACATTGTATTCTTCAGAAAAGGCCTTCTTGAGGGTTTCCATCTTGGAGGGGTTGCGGCCGAGGAGGTAGATGGGGCTGTAGCCCATTTGCTTCAGGGCGTAGATGGCTGCGCGGCTTGTACCGCCGCCGCCGATGACGAGGGCAGAGCCGCTTCCTTGGGCGCCGGCGTTGCGCAGGATGAGGACCATGCCTAGGTAGTCTGTGTTGCGGCCAATGAGCCTGGTTACCTCCTTGCCGGTAGTTTCATCAATGGAGACTTCGGGGACGATGGTGTTGACGGCGCCGATTACTTCTACCTCTGGGCCGACTCCGTCAAGCAGAGGTATGACGTCCTGCTTCAGAGGAATCGTGACACTGGCACCTCCAAAATCCGGTGTACGGATGATGTCGCGGAGCGAGTTTACGTCTGTGGTCTCGTGACAACTGTAGATATAAGGCAGCCCAGTCTCACGGAAGAGAGTGTTGTGCAGACGTGGGCTGGGACTTTGCACAACGGGAGAACCGAAAATGTAAAACTGCTTTGTCGGAATCTCACCCATCAGTGAAAGGCCACGACGGATGTCTACCGCTGAAAGTTGTCCTGGTGCAGTTGCAGAAGGAAGCAGAGGATGCGAGACGGGCGTCATGAAGCCGTTCAATATCCTGCTCATCTTGCCCTTTTCTCCCATGTTTATGGCAATCAAAGGCGTAGAATGGGCTGTTTGCGCCCAGCTCTTGAACTCGGCGAGCGCAAAATTGTCTTCCAGCGACTTGGCAACGCCGACCAGCTTGATGACAGTACCGTACTGGAGGGCACGGTTGTACTGTGAAATCCAAGAGCCGTTTCTCCAGTTCAACTCGCCTTTCGGGTCATGATGGCTTGCGATGATCTCGGAGAAACCGCGATTCTCCGATATCTCCTGTAGCACATGTTCGGGCATGGTCAACTCCAGGTCAACAAACTCACATCCCAGTCGCAATGCCGTTCGATAAAGTTTCAGAGCTTCGTCGTATGCTTGGTCCGGGAATCTACCACCCTGTGCCTGTGTTCTCAAAGTAAAGATGACTGGAATCGAAGTGACTGTGCGTAGAATAGTGAGTTGCTCAATGACAAAGTCTGGTGTTGGTAGGCCTGGTTGACCTTCCGGATCCTCAAGTAGATCAACCCTCAGCTCGACAGCATCTGAACCGACCACGATTGCAGGCAGCGTTTCAATCCAAGGCTCGAGTCGCGGCGCAGAAAGACAGACAAAGAAGGAGTGCTTTCTTTTCTTGAACCCCTTCAACACGGATACCCTGCCTGTGATTATGTTCAGGAAACGTGCCATTTCTGCCTGTGCTTGTGGGACATCGTTCAGCCCGGCAGCCTGGCTATGAAAGCGGTAGTTGCTGCATTCTTCGTACCAACCCTTACGTCGAAGCCAGACACCCATAATGTCGTCAACGTATGCTGGCCTTGTCTTGTCAATCTGAAGAAAAGAGATGACCTTGTTGATGTCTCGCGAGATCAAGAGGACGATACCGCCGCTCTTGTGGTAGTCGATCAGTAGCTTGCGAGCCGCTGGCGTCTCGACTATCCCACCACCACAGGCGAAGACATGTCCGTTGGGCTTCTCCTTACCAACCTTCTCTAAGAGTTTGAGCTCTTCGCTTCGGAAGCCTTCCCAGCCTTGCTCTTTGATGAGTTCGGGAATCGTCATGCCGACGTGTTCTTCAAGAGCAGTGTCCAAATCAACCAAAGGCCATCCAAGAGCGCGTGCCGCCCAGCGCCCCATAGTTGTCTTGCCAGCGCCTCGCATGCCGATGACGAAGATGGATCGCTGATAGACCTTTGAAGCAGCCTTGCGTGTGCTGTTCTTTGGCACCAACTCTACACCCTCGAGCTTGGCTTTGAAGACCTGGTTCAGGCTATCCCAGTACCCCGGCCAAGTTTTTCCCGTGCACTCTTTTTCAAGAATGAGCACAGGCTCGGGAGCAACTAACGAGAGAACGGCGAAGCTCATGGCAACACGATGATCATCATAGCAGTGGATGCCGACCTTGGGGGCATCAAGCTGGTAGGCTTTTCCATCAACCTCAATACCATCGTCAAACTGTCTGCAAGTCACGCCAAATTTTGCCAGCTCGTCTTCCATGGCTTGGATACGATTGCACTCCTTGACACGCTGGTTCGCGATACCATAGATGCGAGTCGTGACACTAGAGCCGTTTGAAGATGCTACCGCAGCTAGAACAGACGCTGTAAGGAATGCATCCGTCATTGGCTCCATGTCGATTTCCTTGACAGCTTTGAGTTGACCGCGTGGTGGTCCGGTAACAGTTGTCGATGTCTTAGACTGTTCGACAGTGCAGCCCATGGGCTTCAGGACCTCGACGGCGAATCGAGCGTCACCTTGCAGGGAGCTAGAACCGATATTGGGAACTGTGCACGTTGTGCCGGTGATTGCTGCGATGGCGAGCGGGTAAGTAGCTGAGCTAGCATCGCTTTCAACCTCATATTCTGATGGGTTGGTGTATGGCTTGTTGGGAATGTGGTAGGTGTTGGGGTCGCTCTCGGATCGTTCAACCTGCACTCCAAAGGAAGCCATCATGGCAATAGTCATGTCAATGTAGGGCTGTGAGATGACCTTACCGCCTACCAGACGGAGTGTAACAGGCTTCTTGGAGTATGGGGCACTCAACAGGATTGAAGAGACGTATTGTGAAGACACGTTTGCGGTGAGCTCGATTTCGCCCGTGAAGGAATCAGAGCCGAAACCGGCACAAGCTGAGATTCGAAGCGGAAGGCTGCCTTCATTCTCCTGGTAGTCAATCTCAACCCCCATAGTGCGGAGCGATTTTACAAGAGGACCAATGGGTCGCTCCTTCATACGAGCATTACCGGTGACGATGGTCGAGGTGACGCCATCTGTAGGCTGGCAAAGGGCAGTGACTGAGGTCAAGAAACGCGCTGCTGTACCAGCGTTTCCCAGGTAGAGTTCATTGCTTGATGCCTTGAGGTTACCGCCATTTCCGGTCACTACTAGCTCCTTACCATCATTTTCCCATGCAAAGGTTGCGCCTTGCATTTTCGCGAGCGCATCCAGCATGACCTGGGTGTCGTCTGAGTGTAGCAGGTTGGTAATGCGGCACGAGCCAGTTCCGAGCGCAGCAAGTACAAGGACACGATTGGAGATGCTTTTTGATCCAGGGGGAGTACATGTCACGTTCAAGTCGGATGGGACACCAGGGTGCACCAATATGCTTGGTGAGAGTGCGATCTTAATGTCGCGGTCCTCGACAGAGCTAGCCCTTTTCTCGTGTGTCCTCCCGATGCCTGAGAGAAGCACGATTTTCTTCGTTTTGCCAGCATTCTTCTTGTCTACAGCCATAATCTTGATAAGCTCATCAACCGGGCATGGCTTGTTCGCCGACCGTTTTCGTACAGTCTTGTCGGCCAGTGATGTAGGCAGTCCGTAGCTCGCAATGCATTTGGTCAAGCGCGCGACTGCAGAAGGATCCAGGACGCCAAGGTAACGTGCCAATTCGGCCTCCTTTACCATTCCTATCGCAACGCACTCGCCATGGAGAATCTGAGGGGTGAGAATGGCTTCATAAGCATGACCGATGGAGTGGCCAAAGTTCAGCAGGTTGCGCAAACCGCCTTCTCGCTCATCTGCAGAAACGACTTCGGCCTTGACTCGGATTGAGCCTAGCACTATGCGCTTGAGAATGCTTGCTATTTCTTCAAAGTTTCTGCGTCCATTTACAGGCTTCTGGTCGATGGCAGCCAGGATGTCGTTTGCATTGCCTTCGAGCGTAGTAAATTCTTCTTCATTCCAGATGGCGGCGGTCTTGATGACTTCGGCCATGCCGTTGATGACCTCGCGCTTGGGCAGCGATTCGAGAAAGCGCAGGTCAATGTAGATTCTCTCTGGCTGCCAGAAAGCGCCAATCAAGTTTTTCCCTGCAGGCACATCAATGGCCGTCTTGCCACCTATGCTCGAATCTACCATTGACAGAAGCGTTGTAGGTACATTGACAAACTTGATGCCGCGCATGTATGTCGCTGCTACGTAGCCGATCATGTCGCCAATGACACCACCGCCAAGGGCTATTATGACGGTGTCGCGCACGCATCCTTGAGCCAGTAGCCAGTCTTCTACTGCAGCTTTTGTGTGTCGTGACTTGGAAGTCTCGCCGGGCGATATTTGGTAGGTGAGGAAACGTGGTGGAGAGGGAAGCGAGGAGCTCGCATCTTGGAAGGCGGTTTCGAACGTCTCGATGTAAAGAGGGCCGATGTTTGTGTCGGTAATGAGGACGTAGGTCGACGAGGGAATATTTTGGAGCAAGTCCTGGGCAATGTAGTTTCTCCATATGTCATGGCCGACGACAATGGAGTCCTTGCTCAGGATATTGACTTTGGTTGGCTCACCGCCGTTGCTCGCCATGGTGGGCTGTCTGGTTGCGAGTCACACTGTGGGCAGAGCAGCGTGAGTAGAAACGGTCGTTTATTTTTTGGAAAAAGAAAAAGCCCGCCTCTTAACACATTGCCTGTAACCGAACGCGTCCGTATGAGTCAAGGCGAGATTTACACCTTTTAAGAGTCCCTGCGTCGTTAGAGGCGTGACGCTACCTACTATGGCTGAGCTGACCGCCGTCGCCGCCGCCGCCGCCACCGCCGTTACCGGACCCGTAGCAAACTCGCGGGGCAGCCCCACGCCATCTCCAGCAACCACAGGTGACAGACGGTACAACTCTGATGCCTGGATACACTCGAGGCCGCGTTGAGCGCAGACACAGTGCGCCCATCCTCGTGCTCTGCATAGCGCCCGTTTGTGTTGTGAGGAACAGCTTCATCTAGGAGCAAACTAGCCACGTTCTCGTCACACCGAACACGTATCCCCGCCTTTTGTTTAGTTTACCAATCTATTCCTCGACCAAGACAACAGCAAAATATGGAAGCAGGACGGTGGTCTTTGACGTTCTTTGATAGGGCTTCATAAGGATCAACAGTGCTGGTAGCGAGTGTCCGCAATATTGAAGATTACTCCCTCATAGGCATAAGCCCACAAGAGCGCTCAATTAGTAAGAAATGCCATCGCGCAAAGCTATGTGGTAAAGCCGTCTTCAGATTGATGAGACGAGATGGGCGCAGGAACCAGTTATGGTGACTAAGCCAGAATGCAGCAGATGCATCCATCCCTCGTGCCTCTTCTCTCCTTTCCCACTGACCACACATTCCAACTCCAGTCGTGTCGCCAACAACAATCATCCGCGAGGCCATCAAATACCTATCAGCCAAGGTGATCAGCCGCACTCCAGTCTCTTGGCTCAATGTTACTTCCATCCGTCCGCCCCTCACAACATCCGTGCTACGTCCCGAGGGTGTAATAGCGGGCAGTGCAACCAAGCATCCGTCCAAAAGCCAGCACAAAACGCAGTGTCGGCGAAGCATCCTGATTCTTGGTCAGCGAATCAGCACCTCTTGTACTGGACGCCTCAGTTCTACTGTGTAATACACCGGCTGACCCGGCTCGGCAAGGATCTCAGCAAAACACCACAATGACCGCGTTATGTAACGCGTTATGGTGAACCTTTGCAGCCGTGCTGGTTCCAATCTCCACTTTTTTCTCGTAATCCCAAAGCTACTCGCTCGTCGCCATCAAAGACTTGTCCCTACAACCGGGTCAGAGTCTCCAAGCTGACTATTTGTATCCTTCGTACATGCCTCATGCCAAGATGTAGACGCACGTAGGCTAAGAATTTGGCGTCTTGGACTGATCATCACAACTGCATAAACAGGGTGTGCACATCGTGTCCTGATTAGCATACCTTTTGTTCATCTCCGTAGCAAAGTACAATTACTGAGATTTTGTGGGGAGCGTATTTGCTAGTTTGCTTCTAGGAAAC
The DNA here is from genome assembly GCA_030558545.1 of Bipolaris gigantea. Taxonomy (NCBI): domain Eukaryota; kingdom Fungi; phylum Ascomycota; class Dothideomycetes; order Pleosporales; family Pleosporaceae; genus Bipolaris; species Bipolaris gigantea. The sequence continues at coordinate 4,318 of JALPSE010000624.1, read as the reverse complement.
ATATGGTAAGCACGGTGTTCGCATCTTCCTCACTTCATCGCAGACCTCTATCAAGACACAAGTCGTCCTCCTAATACTTCCTCAATCACAGACGAAGATAAGAGGGTATGTACCTAAGTACCCGGTCCAGCAATGGTTCTGATCGGTGGGGTCAATCTACTCCTCATCTTGCCGTCGTCACGTGAAGTCCAAGGGGTTGGCAATCTTGGACAAATATCCATGGCACCCAAGCCGTCTGGCGGCCAGTCGCCCAAGAATGGATGAAGCTTGGAAACACAGACGTGTAGAATTTCCAAGCACGCCACGCCGGTCGAACGGTCATTGGCAGTTTCCATATGGGGATTCAGGATATTCTTTGACTTGCATTCTTGGTGGACCAACGGCGCGCCTGTGCGATACCAAGGCCGTGGCATATCTCGCTACCCCATGGGGTTGGATCTGTCTATCAGGGAGGGGGGCTGAATTATAAGTTCAAGTTTGGGCCCAGTCTATGATGATTACCCTTGACGATTGCCACACCAGATTTTCTTTACTGGCACAGCCTTCTTTTCGTCTCCTCTATCCTTCAGTACTGCTTTGCTGTGTTTGAAGAATGAGCACACAACCACAGGAAACAGCGCCTCACGCGTCAGGCTTCATCGATGAAAAAGGCTCCGATGCATCGATGACTCCACCCACAAAGGCTGAGGATATTGAACGCTCAGTAGCGGAAGAGGAAATCGACGCAGCTACTGAAGCGAGAGTACTGAGAAAGCTGGATATTCGCATTGTGCCAATGCTATGTTGGATCTACTTGATGAACTTCATGGATCGAGGTGTGTACAGCTCTGGTGGTAGTGGAGCTTCTCTAACAAGGCATCAGTCAATATTGGAAATGCCCGTCTCTACGGGTTGGAGGAAGATCTCAATATGGACCCAAGCAGCGACCAATTCCAGCTTGCAGTATCCATTTTGTTCGTCACCTATGTAGTAAGTCACGCGCCAAATTTCGCCTTCATTCCCACATGCTTACCGTCATTAGCTCTTCGAAACCCCCAGTAACATGATCATCAAGAGTAAGTCGCGTGCACTGATTGCAGGTAAACGTATACTAATGTGCTCCTTCTCAACGAAAAGGGATGAAACCTGCTCGATATCTCGCAGGGCTCATGTTTCTGTGGGGAATAGTGTCCACTTTTACTGCTTTTGTTAACAACTATGCTGCCTTGATCGCCTGCAGACTTCTCTTGGGAGTGTTTGAAGCAGGGCTCTGTAAGCATCAATCATGTCCGACATCCATATGTCTCCATCTCGCTTACTTTTTCTATAGTTCCTGGAGTTATACTCTACCTATCAATGTTCTACAACAGGAGGAACGTGTCTCTCAGGCAAGCCCTGTTCTACGGTACCTCCGCCATAGCTGGAGGACTAGGTGTAAGTACATGTCTGCAAATTATGCGCCAACTGTTCTGATAGCTTCTAGGGACTAGTCGCCTACGCTATTGGCGAAATGGACGGTACAGCCGGATGGAGAGGATGGAGATGGAGTAAGTTTGTACCGGAATCATGCTCCGCGATGCCTGCTAACTTCGCCCTTCTTAGTTATTCTACTCATCGGGATTCTGACTGTAGTAACCGCTCTTCCCGTGCCTTGGGTTCTCCCTAATAGCCCGGAAACCGCCAGTTTCCTGACCGAAGATGACCGAAGAATCCTGATGCGGCTACGATTGGGGGAAGTCGGCCAGACAATATCGGGTCAAGAACTCCAAAAGGAAGACGTCATGAAGGGCATCAAGGACTGGAAGGTATATGCCTTCGCTGTCGCCCAGTTCGTAGGACTTGGCATGCTCTACAGTTTCTCGGTGTTCCTCCCAACCATTATCAATGGGCTGGGAGGTGGCTGGTCCCGTCAAGTGGTCCAGGCCCTAACAATTCCGGTATACGTTGTTGGTTTCATCACATACGTTACTGGGGCATACTACAGCGACAAGACGCAGCAAAGAGGTCTCTTCTGCATCGCCGGACTCTCTGTGAGCATGCTGGGATACATCTTCCTCATTGCAAACCAAGGTCTTGGTCTGAGTTTTGCCGGCTGTTTCGTCGTAGCCCTTGGTCTATGGGTCGCAACCGGCCTCGCCTTTTCCTGGGTCGCCGTCAACAATCCCCGATACGGAAAGCGTGCTTTTGCTAGTGGCATGCAAATCACCATCGGAAACTGCGCTGGTATTGCATCGCCGTTCTTGTACAAAGGTAGTACAGCCCCTACATATCGACCCGGATACGGTGCTACTATTGGGTTGTTGGCACTAGGCATCACTATTTACACATCGCTACATTTATACTTGCGTATGAAGAACAAGAGAAAGCTTTCTGGGAAGGAAGACTGGAGAATCGAGGGCAAGACCGAGGAAGAAATTCGGGAAATGGGAGAAGACAACCCAAGGTACCTGTACACGACTTAGAGCATGTCATTCCGCATCAGAGGTATCGTGCTTGCCGTCTATACTGGGTTATCGTATAGTAGTTACTTTATTAGGTTCATTTACGATGAGAATACAAGAACCAAGAGGTCATCTTCCCCGAGGCTATTTGTGCTGGATGACTCGCCACTCTGCTGCTGGCCAATCTTGCATGAACAATGCACAAGACCATGAGGCCCTCGTCTCAACTTTGGGTCGACGGAAATTCTCAGACAAAAACAGTCCGTTGTGAACCAAAGATTATACTTGCAATCAGCCGCGTTTACTACAATACAATCTAGAAACACTGTTTTTAAGTAACTAATAAAAATGCTAGACGATCGGTCTAGGCTAGTGCATTGGAAGAACATATCTCTCCATAATACTAGTACACAATCATACCGTGTTAGCTGATGTAGTTTCATCCGAAAACTTTGGTCGACCGAGAGACTACGGGCCTGTTCAGTTGCGCGTTTTGCTGTTGCGTTTTTGATACCTATTTGTGTACAGCGCTAATCCAAAAGGGGGCCAATCAGCGTTACGTTTTAGCTCGGCTAGGCTTATCTACAGGGCAGAGCAAAAGTATTTGATATACATACGAGAGCTAGTCATCTCATTTCCTTTTCGGCCAGGCTTTAGGGTCAGCAAATACTTTCTATTCTGACCCAAAGAAGCGAAATCTTGCCACGGAATAAGGCTACCATTAGCTGGCAGACTAATCACGCTCGATCAGTAGAGAGTTATTCTGCCTTTTTGGCACCGCCACGTATTACATACTTGTGTTCCAGCCTATAGATATGAATGGCTGGATGTTAAGTTGATAACTCACCTGATAACTAAGCTAGCTACGTGATCAAGCCCTTTACTAGCACCTCCACTAGTATCTCGACTGGAACCTCACTACGAAGCACGCTGGTAAACAGGTACCCTCTATCCAGAGGTAGGGTTGGGTTGGGTAGTGGCCGCACGGGCTACGGGTAGAGGTAGGGTTGGGGTTGCCAAAAGTTGGGTGGGGGTAGAGGCTTGAGCTTACGTAATCATTACCCTACTCAGCCTTTACTCCACTCTTGTCAACCCAGCCATATCCCTACCTCTACCCAATCACCACCCTACTGCTCAAAAGTACCAAGTCGGCGATTACGTAGTGCCAGCCGTTGTTGGCCATCACCTCTTTGCCATAGATAGGATTCGCGTTTTGCTTGGTAAAATACGGAAGTAGGGGCACTGGAGTTAATAGGGAGTTGGACTTGGTTGGACTTTGGATCGATTGAAACTACTATAATACAGTAATGTTACCTCTTAACCTGCTTGATAAAAAAATCGTGAGACTGAGTATTTTTTTACTCCGTCTTTACTTAGAGGAGGTATATAATACACTAAGACCCTCTATTTAATACAGTATTATATCATCCTGAGTTTTGCCACAGCCCTACCACCCATACTTCCACAACTTGTCAAGTATCAATCTCTAATAGAATAAATGGGAAGAGTTAGAGAAGCACTAGATGAATCTTTTCTTGTCAAGATAATACTCATAAAACCTAGGAAGAGTTGATGCTTTAAATGCGCGGATTTTATTACAGTTTGAAAACGCGGCGCTAATCTTGTAATAGAACCGCAGAACACAACCGCGTAACCGAACAGGCTCTAGGCAATGTGGTTTTGCTCACGTGTTATATATGGCCCTTCTGGGACTAGCTTTTATCTGACATCATCAAAAGGCTTTCCTTGTTGACCCGAACCATCGACGCTCACACAGCCACAGATGCTGATCCTATCGCAACAAAACACGACAACAGCGAGTATTGCAATTCTTGGAATCAACGCAGTATATCGCACGTAAAAGTTAGCCTGATACGCTCTACGACCCGTCAGCACTT
>JALPSE010000623.1:0-10663 GCA_030558545.1 Bipolaris gigantea | reverse complement strand
CGCCAGACAATTACCTCACGGAACACTAACGTAATACTCACCTGCCTTAGTGCGGACCAGGATAGAGAAGTATAGACCCATACCCCGTGTAACATACAGGGGGAAACGACACTCACCATACCAAAAGGCCAAGTAACTCGAGCCTGCTTTATTGCTCTTAGCAATGTTCGGGCATGTGGAGGTGCCGGACACGAGTAACTAGCATGGAAGGGAACTTTCTTGCATCCATGTCTAATCTATAGTAGCCGCGTCACCAGGAAGCAACTTATATGTACGTGGGGCGCGCCGAGACATAAAGTGATTACCTAATTAGGAAGTATCGATTTCTATAAGATTGAAGCTGCTATGATTAAGAATATAGACTATTACTAATAGCATGTTATACTAGCTTAATAAGGCTTAGCGTATAGTCTTAGTATAAAGAGTTTATTTAAAATATAGTTTTTATAATAGTAAGAATCACTATATATTAAGAGAAATTTATTCCAAATGCATTCCTATCTTATTAATACTAGGGTTTCTTACTAGATATACTAGTATTTTAGCGTCTTAGCTAGCGCTACTATCTCTAAAAAATTCTCTCTTATAGTAATTAATGTAATGGGGTAGGCTATGCCTACCCTATTATAGACTAAGAAGAATAGTAGAACGCTAGCTAGACTCTATAAAGACCCCTATAACCTAGGACACCCTACATAGCTTAAGCAATACAATAACTTTTGGTTCCTTACAGTATCCTGTTAGGACTAACCCATAACAATTAATACCCCCTTAATCGGGTAATGACTTAATGTCTTAGCGAAACCCACCCTCAGATGAGGTGTATGCACCCGCGTCACCTACCAACATTTCGAACGACACTTTTCCTCTTGGGAAATGCCCGATTCTTGCACCGTAAAAACATCGCATCTCTTATGCTGCGTGGAGCCAAGAACCAAAAAAAATAGCACCATTTAGGGGGGTCCAATCTCACCATGGACGAATACTCGAAGCGCGCGTACAGCTTGGAACGTTGTGAGTAGAATCGGATGGGAGCAAGAACCGTAGTCAAACCCGCCTGCAGCAGAGACCGGTTGCGAGCCAGGTCTTTGATCGGAAGATAAAATCTCGCACCCGACCCCATGATATCCCCATCCACGTACATGGGATTGGGAGCATTGAAACTCCGCCTTCGGGTCGAACAAAGCCATTCGTACGACATCGCCATCACGCAGCCCTGTCTACCCTTGGCTATTTCCATCGTACCGCTAGCACAACGCTACCACGAGGCATGGTAGATTGTACCCATGAATCAGCGTAGAGAGATTGACAAACAAGTTTCTTGCCGAACCACCCGTCTCGGTTTGAGGGCGTCAAGCGTACGCTGTTTTCCCGGTGCTCTCGAACGCGCTATTTCCCTTTGCACGAGTCAACACATGGCATCACCATTGTCACAAGTCAACAGAGATATATCGCATTTTTCGTACATCTACAGGCGAAATAGAGAGCATGCATGCTTGCCCAGACGCCTCCCGGCCCTCATCTATCCATTACATCCAAGTGGAGTATAGCAGCAATACATGACACAACTCCCAAGGTCTTACAAGCTCCTCTTCTCAAACTTCTCCTCGTAACACTGAATCCTATCACCAACTCGAAAGTCTTCCCAGCCGTCAAACGAGATACCACACTCCGTATCCTTGCGCATTTGCTCGACGTCTTTCTTCTGGTTTTTGAGTGAAGTGATGACACCTGTGAGACAAAAGATATTAGCATGCTGCGTTGTTTTGTGCAAATCCATTTCCAAGACTTACCATCATGAACAAGCGTCTCACCACGGAGCACTCTTGCCTTTGTACCCCTATCGACGACACCATTGCGCACCTTTGAACCCGCAACTTTCATCTTCTTCTTGCCTCCCAGGCCAATCTCGAATATGGCTGCAATGTCTACCTCGCCTGTAACTTTTTGAATGACCTTTGGTGCGAGCTTCTCAGACAAAAGCTCCTTGACATTTTCAACGACGCGGTATATGATGTTGCTGTCGAGGATCTTGACCCCCTTTTCCTCTGCGAGCTTGGCAACGTTTCCAGGAATGGTAGTGTTGAAATTGACAATATGGCCGTTTGCATCGGCTGCGTGCGAAACGTCAAATTCTGAAGGTGCACCGACACCATGGCGGAGGATGCGTGTAGAGACTTCTGCGTTGCCTAGGGCAGCGACAGAGTCGATGACTGCTTCTACGGAGCCAGAGACGTCGCCTTTGATGATGAAGCTTACAACTTCTGGCCCAGCTTTCTTCTTTTCGGCAGTCGTGGGCTCCTCACCATTTTCGACAGCCTCGGCGGAGGCCTCCTCGGCTTCTCGACGCTCGGCCTCTCGACGCTCGGCCTCCAGACGACGGAATTCGTTGATAGCTTCCATGTCGCGTGCCATTTGTTCTCTCTCCACCTTCTCGCTGCGCAGCTCAGTAACAGAGGTTGCATGCTGTTCATCTTCGGCTTGAAGCACCTCGTCACCAGCAATGGGTTGGTCGCGCCAGCCATCGACTTCAACAGCCATACCGGGACCAGCTTCCTTGACCATTGCGCCAGCTTCATTACGCAGACTGCGCACGCGTGTCCAGGTAGTGCCTGCAACAAGGGCTGTGCCTTGGCGAAGGGTACCGCTACGGACAAGAACGGTCGCCACACGCCCAGACTTCTTAGTTGTACCTTCCAAGACCCATCCTTCCACGGCAGCCTGAGGATCAGCGCGGTGATCCAGCATCTCCGAGAGAGTTGAGATGGCTTCTTCCAAGTCTGGAATACCCTGACCAGTCATTCCGCTCACACAGACCGCCTGGACATCACCACCAAAGTCTTCAATCTCAATGCCGTGGCGACCGAGATCGAGCTTGACAGCCTCTGGGTCGGCTTCTGCCTTGTCAATCTTGTTGATGGCAACAATCATGGGCACCTTGGCGGCCTGCGCGTGCTTGATAGCTTCGACAGTCTGTGGCATGACAGAGTCGTCAGCGGCAACCACCAAGACAACAATGTCGGTGACGTTGGCACCACGAGCGCGCATGGACTCAAAAGCAGAATGGCCGGGCGTATCAAGAAAGGTAATCTTCTTTCCGTTTGCTAGTGGCACGCTGAAAGCACCAATATGTTGCGTGATGCCACCAAACTCAGTAGCAGCAACACTCGTCGAGCGCATGTAATCGAGAATAGTGGTCTTTCCATGGTCAACGTGTCCCATGATAGTGACAACCGGTGGTCGGGCAGGGAGCTCAGCGTAGGCCTCGGGTTCCAAAGGCGGTGCGGGGTGTAAATCACCATCTTCTTCTTCGAACTGGAAGATGGGTTCGAAGTTGTACTCTTGCGCGATGAGTCCAGCGTGTTCGGCGTTGAGAATGTGGTCGTTTTGCACGTCCTCAAACCCCAGCTCTTCTAGTTTCTGCACAAAGTCTTCCACTCGTAGTTTCAACGCTCCGGCGAGATTGGCAACGGTGATGTATTCTGGTAGAGAGATGGGAGTCGGCTCGTCCTTTGCAGCTTGCGCCGCCTTCTTCGCCTCGGCCCGCAGTCGCTTGCGCTCTGCCTTGCTAACAGATGGGCGCTCCTCGTCTTCTTCGTCTTCGAACTGTTGTACCCGCCCTCTCCTGCCCTTGGTCCCACCCTGACGACGTGCAGGCTCTTCATACCGGTTCTTTTCCTCGGGCTCATCGAATGCAAAGCGGCTCCGTCTTCTCTCACTCTCAATGTCATTGCGTCGTCTGGTGTCCTCTTCAATTTGTGACGGAGACGGAGGTTCAATGTCCAGTTTGCCCTTTGACTTTTGTGCCCAAGCCTCAGCTGCATCTGAGATGGACTCCTTGTAGCGCTGTGGTGGACGGTGCATTGTTTTCGCTTGTTCAGTTTGCTGTTGCTGCGGCCTTTCACGTAATGTCGGCTTTGTTGGACATGCGGTACTTGCGTGTTCCTTGGAGCCACAATGCCAACAGGCTCGTTGCGCATCGGCGTTCCTCCCGAGCGGTTGATATGGCTTGGACGGCCGACTAGTCGTAGATGCATCGCCCAACAACCTCGATATTTCATCCTGGTCCAGCATTTTCCTTTGTGGTGGCTCTCTCGCGGTCGGCTGCATCCGTCGATGGTCTGACGCGAGTGAGGCGTCATCGTGTTGGGACTCGTTGCGTCGTCTCAAGTGGCCAGGGCCGAATACAGGCGTACTGACCTGTGGTCTGGCGTCCATATTGACAGTATACCGATTCTGTTGTATACCCCTGTATTCATTCCAGTCGGTGACGCCGGCACGCCGAGGGGCAGGTGCAAAGCGATCTCTGGTCTGATTGCGGCCATGTCCCTCGGTCGCACCCACTCTATTCACTAGCCGTCGGTCGAGGGAATGTTGTCGGGGTGGTTGTGTTTGTGGTTGCTGCGATCTCTGTGCTGCCAGTGCGGCCTTCATCCTCTCTGCTGGCGACATATATCCTCCTTGCGGTGCTGGTTGAGGGGCAAAGGCGGCACTGGCAGCCAGCGCCTGGCGCATCAGCTGTGCCTGCGACATGGGCTGCTCGCGTTCTTTTGCATCTTTGTATATGATGCCTTCTGCTGACTGTGGCGTTCGGCTGGATGAGTTGAGTTGTCGTCGCTGGGCGGCGTGGGATGGTGTAGAGATGGCCGATTGGCGAGTGGCACAGAAGATGCAAACATCGCGGGTCGAAGAAACCTGCACATTTGTCAATTACTAAGCTGAAGAAACATACGATTCATTACTCTGCCTACCCGAAGTCCACGCGCTCTCCGCATGTTGGGCAATGTGGTGTTGTGGTGCGTAGTGGCGGATGGAAGAGACGCTCAAAAGTTTTGGAGAAGATCCCGCCCACAGATCCTTGCCCGCCCACCCGTTATCACTAGCCTAGCGCGGCAACCGCTCGGCCCTTCTCCACCCTTCCCCGTGGCTCCGGATCGTGCCTCATTCAATCAACATGGCGGTATTATAGCAGTACTCGTCTTCACAACAGTAGGCTCCGTATCTCAGCAATTCATGATACGATAGTCTTTATACTGCTAATCATACCACAAGCATTACAAAACGAAGTACAAAACACCAAGATGAATCTAATCTACGTCATGCAAGATAACCAAGAAAACAACAGCCAAAATCAAACACCATGGCGATGCTAAATCAAATACCAATCAACCCCGTTCCTCTGCTATCCCCTCGAGCCCTTGACCTCAAAGAGGCACATTAGGCCCAATCTCGCCACCCTGGCTCCTCGCGGGATCAGCACTGGGCTGCTTGGTCACCGTACCTTTGGCCGCCTCCTTGTACTTGGCCAACGTCTTCTCATTATCATTGAAATCCTGGTTGATAACACCACTCATACCCCTCTGGCAATGGTCCCCATTTGTCTGCGAGCAGTAGAACCACATGGGCTTCGTATCCTTGACCATGAAGGCGAAGACATTGGGAGCCTCGCCGGCCGTCGTGTTGAAGTTGAAGCCAGAGAAGAAGGCGTCGGGAGTGTTGAGAGGTGCGCAGGGTTGGGCGAAGGAGGATTGAACTACCGAGTGCGCTTTGGGCAGGAAGTGGAATTCGATTAGGTCGCCGGGGAGGGCAACGACGTTTTCGGGCTCGAAGTGCAGGCCAGAGTTTGCGGTTGTGGACCCGGCGGTAATGCGGTGGATAACGCCTGTGGGGTTGAGGGTAGAGGGGGGAATGGCGATGGCGTTGGTGAGGGTGGAGAGAAGGGTGGTCGTGAAGACCATGGTGGAGGAGATAGAGGGCATGATGATTTGTTTATTTTGGGCAGGGGTTTTGGAGATGTGAATATCTGTATAGAAGCTGATGTGGAAGCTCTAATAGGCAGGTAGATGGATGTGTGAAGATGCTTCCTGGTGTGATGATAGAATTGTTTCCCAGCACACTCGCTCACACACATATATATACTGGTCTACCTCCAAATATCAAAATGATCAGCATTCTATTCATGTCCTACACTCAGCCATCCGACGGTGTTTTTGCCGGAGGAAAGTAAGCTGGATGCTATTGTTGATGTTGCAATTTCGCTAGGGTGGATGAACAAAGCCTCACAGCCTCATCCTTGACTACGCTGCGACGAGCTAGGCCAGCAACGAGTTTGTACTCGAGCGACAGCATCTCGCTAGTTAGCAATTTCTTTTTCAGATCCAAGTCCTTCCTGGAATCGTCAGGTGCTGCACGGATGAGTGAAGTGGCAGGCCTTGATGATGCGGCTGAAATAGATGACGCCAGTTACTCGGTCTACTGTGGCTGAGCCTCTGAGAAGACCACACGATGCTGAGCCATCGCCGCAGTGCTTTGTCGGCTTGGAAGCTATTTTCTTCGTAGTGCCATTTTGGTGCTGATGATGGTGATGGTGCTAGTGGCCATGATGAGCTGCTGCATCAGCTCGTCGTGCTCGGAGGCAGTGGTATCTGACGAAGGCAACTGCGCCATGTGATGTTGTTTACTAATGTTCAAAAAATGTAGTTGTTACTCATCACCGGCTATTTTTGATCACCAGGTGGCAGCTGAGTAAGTGCAGGCGTGACGTTCTTAACCCTCATCTCTTTCCTGCTAAAGCCTTGACGCTGAAGGGTCACTGTATAATCGCTTGTGTTTCCACGGCATCAGTTGCCGCGTGATTGTAACGTCAAAGAATATTCACGTCGCCCATGTGAGTGTGCCGTAGAAAGATATGCCAGGAGATAAGTAGTAGGTGGTGCCATACTTCAGCTGCGACATTAGTCATGTCTTCTCATACCCACAACTTCTCTGGCACTTTGTTCGATGAAGTACACGGATAAACACTACTACTACATCCACCAGAACAGGGCCATCTCAACCCGATGGAACGGCGCGCTAGTATCACACAATGTTATAATCCTCTCTTGTAGCACATACAACCGTTGCCAAAGCTGTAGGAGCATCATGTACAAATATCCCTTGCTGAGCACGTGGTAGTGAATAGGGTTGATTGCCAAGAGCAGCTTCGTGTTGACGGGGCTGTTTGAATGCGGTACTCGGTCGGGCTAAGAGCCACCGATTCATGATGACTGTCGCAACCCCCACCAAAATCTCCAGTGATGCGAACACTATCCTTGCGACATTAAGCGAAGAGTCGCATTCAAACCGGGCATTTGGTCTATGAGGTAGTTGGAGCTGACATGCGCATCGGCAAGCGATGCAGCTCTTGTCATGCATTCTACCCTGTTACTCGTAAATCGCGCCTACGATGCTAATTGGATACAACATGTAGTAATGCAAGGGGGTTCAGAGTCGGGCATGCAAGTGTGCTAGTCATGACCAGTTGAGCAGACTCGTGGCATTCTCGATGCTTGGTCACCCCAACAACAACAACAACAACAACAACTGATAGCTAACATGGGCCCAGTCAGTATGGGACGTCGTTGCCAGCACGTGTGGAAACCAGCAAAAAGTACGCTGCTAGCGACCAGCTACCCGCGAAGAAGAGGCAGAAAGTATCCAAACTTTGCGACGAATATGGATACGTGAATACGTACCTACCTATACACATGTACGCCGCCGAAGTGTTGGAGTAGCAGAGGCCAATCGTAGGCCGTACCGCGCCGTCGAGTAAGACAAGCATGCGACGCTATCCACTGGCCGGGAATGTTTGTTCGAGAGCTGGAACTATTGGGTTCTGCGGCTGAGATGGACAACAACATCACAAATGCAAATACAATGGGCTCGCTTCACACGCATGAGCGTCCATCAAGACCTGGTCGAGACGGGTTTCCTTGCTGCTCCGGTGGGGGGTTGCTGTCCGCTTACAAGAAGCCTTGGGCCGCAGAGACGATGCGTCCACACCACGATCTCAACGGCGTTATCGAGCCGACGCATCTACGACATGGAGCCACACAAGTTTTGATACAGGTAGTCTAAACGCCTAGCGTACTCTCTGCTTTCCAAAGCCCGGCTGCGCCATCATGACGCTACAGAGGGAGCAGCTTTTCCTGTGCCTATGAGATCAGGGATCGCCCGACCCGGACTTTCAGGTTTCTTGGCAACCTGGACGTCGACATACTGCCACAAAACCGAACCTGGATCCACGGCGGCCTATCGCATCCAATGCGCATTGCTAGTGAGGTGGCGTGCACTCTGGCCCGCGGCAGAGCCTGGATGCCCAGAATGCACATGTACGCGTAGGGAGCACTGAGAGTGGGGGAAGAGAAAAAGTAATTATCGTGGTTCTGAGTCGCAACGGGTGATTCGACATGCGATTTGCGGAACCACTTAGTGTGCACGAAACCAAGCCAACTTCCATGTGTAGGCATCCGGCTAGGTTCGTCCGACCATCATGCCAATACCAACAAGGCACTTACTTCACCCCACGTCCCAAGAAAGTAGCAGGGTGCGGTCCATGGATACCGTGCCGAGTCGGATGTGCCAGACGCTGCCGCGTCCGTCAGCCTGTCAATTAACAAGAGTGCCGAAAGTGCTAAAGGGGAACAGGAACACATGTGCCGCTGCATGGGCCGGGATATCGTCAACGAGCCTTTCTCTAACAGCCGTTGCACTTGTCCAAGTAGACAAGCACCCCTGCAAAACTAAGGGACGGGTGCCGTGGAGCGTGCCAAATAGCCTTTGATGCTTAGTCGACCTGCTTTGCCTTAACTCACCGCAAAAATATATAAGTACTACAGGCAGGCAGGCAGTATCATCATCATCATCATCATCATCATCATCTCGATCATCACGGACAGCCAAGATGCACAACTCTGCTCTGCTTGCCCTTTGGGCCGGCCTCTCTTTCGTACTCTACAAGATGGCATCTTCAATCTTTCTTTCCCGCAAGCGTGCTGCTACGGCCCGCGAATTGGGCTGCCTACCCGCCCCTCCTTTGGAGCTGGTGCCCTTTGACCCTCTTGGGTTACACAACCTTGGAATTCTGCTCCAGGCGGACAAGAACTTTCTTGTTCCTCAATGGATGGAAGAGCGCCATAGGCGGGCTTGTGCCAAGGCGGGCAGGGAGATCACTACATTTCATCAGAACGTCATGGGTGGCGAGAACTACTTCACCATCGAGCCAAGGATCATTCAAGCCATTCTGGCAACCCAGTTCAAGGACTTTGGGCTTGGACTCGTTCGAAACAGGAACTTCTCCCCGCTACTCGGCCACGGCATTGTAAGTGGCCCACTGCTTTGATATGCCCAATCGCGTATCCACATCGCTAACAGTAGATACAGTTCTCTACCGATGGCGAGCAATGGGCAGGTGCAAGAGCTCTGCTCCGACCCCAATTCGCACGCGACCAAGTCAGTGACCTAGAGCTCGAAGAACAACACGTCCAGCACCTACTACAAGCAATCCCCATCAACCCCAACGGCTGGACCGACGTCACCGACATCGAGCCTCTCTTCTTCCGCCTAACCATCGACTCTGCCACGGAATTCCTCTTCGGCGAAAGCGTCGACTCGCAGCTCTCCGCCCTCCCGGGTTACAAATCCAGCCGCGCCCCGCTCGCCATCAGCGAGCAAGACTTTGGCGTAGCCTTCGACAGAGCCCAAGCCCAAATCTCCACCGCCACCCGCTTCGGCGATGCCTCCTGGCTCGTCTTCAACAGCGACAGGTCGCACATCCAACGCTGCCACAGCTTCATCGACCACTACGTGCAGCTCGCCCTCTCCAAAGACAGATTCCGGCCCCACTCGCCCTCGTCGGACAAGAAACAAAAATACGTCTTCCTCGACGCCCTCGTAGAATCCACCCGCGACCCCGTTGAGCTCCGCACCCATCTCATCTCCATCCTCCTCGCCGGCCGCGACACCACCGCCTCCCTCCTCTCGTACATCTTCATGTGCTTCGCACAGCACCCATACGTCTACCAGCACCTGCGCGCCGTCGTCCTCTCAACCTTTGGCACCTTTTCCTCACCCCAAAACCTCAGCTTTGAGGCCCTCAAGTCATGCACGTACCTCCAATGGGTCATAAACGAGACGCTGCGCCTCTACCCCGTCGTCCCCATTGACGGCCGCCGCGCTCTCCGCGACACTACGCTCCCCACGGGCGGCGGCCCGGACGGCACAGCCCCCATCTTTGTGCAAAAGGACACGAATGTAGAGTATAGCGTCTACGTCATGCATCGCCGCAAGGACTTTTGGGGCCCGGACGCGGACAAGTATCGGCCGGAGCGGTGGGATGGCAGGAAATCTGGGTGGGAGTATCTGCCGTTTAACGGTGGCCCGAGGATCTGCATTGGCCAGCAATTTGCCCTGGTTGAGGCGGCGTATACCATTGTGAGGCTGACGCAGAAGTTTGAGCGCATCGAGAGTGCGGGCAATCTGTGGGATCCCGTGGAGAAGGGAGGCGAGGGCATCATCAAGCACAAGTTGAGTTTGACCATGTGTCCCGATGGAGTGAGGTTGAGGATGAAGGAGGCGGCAGAGTAAAGAGGTAGGATATAGATGGGTTGGGTGGCTTTTTTTTTGGTTGATTTTTCTCTTCATTGGCGGGAGGGTTTTTTTTCTTTTTGCATTGCATGGCGGGAATACCGGATGAAGTGATGAATCGTCTTTTCCGTTTACTTTTTCGGTCTGTCCAAGTATACATGTAGTCTTGCATTTTCGTCTTGACCTATAAAAAGCGTCACATATACACACACACACACACACACACACACACACACACACACACACACACACCAACATG
>JALPSE010000621.1:0-10699 GCA_030558545.1 Bipolaris gigantea | reverse complement strand
TGGGAGGCAGATGGGGGGAGGGGGGTCGGAGGAGGAGAGGGCGATGCGGGGGGGCAGGGAGGCGAAGAGGGCGGGCAGGGAGTCGGTGTGGCACTGGCCTGTTAGGGCGTTTGGCCGTATGGGACCCACGTACTGGGCCTCGTGTTCTCGACGCGTGGGGAGGGGCAAGGGCTCGTTTGGTATGCTTCGCTTGCGCTTCTGGGCGGGCGGCTGCATGGTTGTGCGTGCGGTGCAGGCCTGGCATTTTCCGGCGGAGCAGAGGAGATGGGGTTGGCAGGGTGTTTTGGAGGTGCACATGTCGCCGATCTTGCCGGGTTGCGTCGAGTCGCTGGTGCAGACGCTGTTTTTGCACAAGAGATGGGGCAGGCAGCTGTCTTGGGCGGAGCAGAGGTGGCCTTCGCAGCCAAAGGTGCAGTCGGATTGGTCGAGGATGAAGGGATTTAGGGGGATGGAGGTCATGTTGGAGAGACCGAGGGGCTGGATGGCGAATTCTTGTGTGTTTGAGTTTGTGAGCATTGAGCGCAGCCTTTGGGCGGTTTTTTCGTCTTCGGTCAGGGGCTTGATGGTGAAAGGGGCTGGGAGGTACGTGGACCAGTTGAAGTTTGAGCGTGCGGTTTGAGCGACTTTCAACACCTGTTTGAGAGCGGTCCAGCTGATGTAGCCGGGTTGAATAGGGTTGATTCGGATGGTCTTTCCCTCTTCGATGGTTGTGAGGTGTGAGTATAGCTGTTTTTTTGTCTTGTCAGTATACCCCTCGGTTCCTTTGCTCGTTGCTGGTGTTAGGTTGAAAGAGGTCCGAGAAGAGTGACGTACCCAAGGTATTCCCCTATAGTTCAACGCATTGCCCTGATCAAACAAGGCTTCTTGCTTGTAAAACAGCCCAAAATCATCATTGTGCACATAACTCCATTCCTCGACCAACAGCAATTTCCCATCGCCCTTCTTTCTCCCTTTGGCGCGACCCGTAAGTGTGTTTCCAGGCACAAACATATTCGCCCATGGTGTTCCTGCCGTGGCATCGTGTTGCTTGGAGAAATATCCATGGATTCCGATAATGTCAATGGCTTTGCAGTCAAACACACTGTCAGGAAAGTTTTGCCATTCATCTGGTTTCTGGGCGCCTGAAACGCCGCCGCTGATGACGGCGATGGAAGATGCATCGAGGCCGAGTGTAAATTTCAGATGAGAAGCCATGTCACAAATCCAGGACTCGCCAGCGGGAATGGGGAATATGCCGCTAAAAGGTTGGTTCTGTATGTCGACGCCCTATGCCGTGTTAGAAATTCATCAGGTCTTAGAATTTGATTCAAGAAAATACTTACCAGAATGACCTCAGAGAGTGTGCTCCATGAACGCCCATCAAAGTTTTTGGAGGGGTAGTGTTTGAAGAAGACTTCCAGGCGAGTCTTGTATAATTCTCGGTCTATCAAACACAGTTAACCTCGTCTCCTGGGAACGAAATATTGGAGACATGCATTTATCTAAACTGTAGAAGTCAAGAAAGTATCCTCCGAGATCCTTGCAGTATGCGTCGCACGGAACATCGTTAGATCCCCGAAGTGCATGCGCGTCGTGCGGGGCAATGATGACTTTCATCTGGCCTGTACGCTTCTGTTAACAAATGGAGGGGCAAGTTCGGATCGTGCGGCGTATTGTACCCTTGGAAAGGTGGTGAATAGCCGCCAACGTGTCGTCGAATTGGTCGAGCAAGGACCTGTCAAAAGAGCCCAGCTCTGGCTCAGGCTATGTAAATTTGTCAACCAAGCGCCCTCTTTCTTTTCCATGAACGCTCTTCTTACATCTGAATGGAGATCATCTGGGCGTACTATGAAACCATTAGCATACAGCAATAGAATTTTGAAAACCATCACGTACTGAACAGCCGTATAACTCTTGCTCCGCTCTTGATGATTTCCCTGATAGTATTGTCTCTGTGTTCTGGTGCAAAGAATTGCAGCTGGGGATAATTGACACCCCCAAATGAATGATGGTCAGCCGTGATTCTCAAGCTGGCGGATGCTGGCTCCGTCCATGTCGCTAGTGACACCAATGTCACAAGAAGAGTTGAGAAGATCATTCTGGCTTGCGAAACACGAATAGATCCGTGACCAAAGTTTCAAACGCTACCTGCTTGACATCATATAAGTCTTTTACCAGCATGTGGACACGTATAGGCGATGCGGTACATGGATATGTCTTTAGTAGCCGCCAGGTAAATGTTTGCGATATTGAAGTTGCTCATATAAGTAGATTAATTGCGGTGCTTCGTGCAGCCAATCACGTGTCACACACAAGGTTAAAGTTGGCAGGGATGTAAACTTTGACGACGGGAGAATAACATTGACTAGGTAAGACAGACCATGTGAAAGAAGTCGACGTCGATCCCACTGACACTGCGGCTGCGAGAGCCGGCGAGTCGCCGAAAAGAGAACAATGGGAATGACAGCGGAAAGGTCTTGTGACCCAGCGCGATCAAAACGTTCGATGCCGATTGAGGGCCACTTATGAATGACCTTGTATAATGTGGAGCTGTTAGTTTGTTCCTGCTTTTTCCCAAATAGTCTTGAGACGCGGGGTCCGCTTCAGGGCACGATACTTAGGCTCGGCGAACCGGCGCTGTACTCCGCATCCAAAACGATACGAGACTCGGGAACAGGTAAGAATCCAGTTTCGGGTACGACGCTTCTGTGTCTGTGACCATGTGTAGGTTTCTATGCAAGACATGTAGTCCCGCCGCAGCCGGCTCTTGTGGAGACATGTTTATCCGAGCTTATCTCCAGACTTCATGCGTGGGGAGAGGATGCAGAATGGCTGCATCGCACATGCAAAACCTGTCTCGGTGAATTGTATACAGAGAAACAAACCCACGGTCTCCGTTCATGATAAGCTGCCTCGGTAATAGCCGGGCTTCATCCTACTGGCTTCGCACATACAGTCTCGAGTTGCCGAAGAGCTACAGTGACCTCCTCTCCGAGACTATCACCACTGGTTGATGCAGGGAAGCGACCGTGTCGTAGGTCACTGAGTGCACCAACCACATCTTGCACTTCGCGCAAGACGTCTCTATTCTGCTGCTCTATCTCCGCAATTTGTGCCTCGAGACTTTGGCAAGCCTCTTCAATATCGGAGTGGACCGTCTGTAGCGTGTGTGGTTTCTTGCGACCCTCGCCAGATAACTATGTATTGTGTAAGCAAGCTGGATATGGTGTTGCAAGGTCCAATGCACACAAACCTCTTGTTCCATCTGAAGTGCCATGGGGTCTAGGCCTGCGACAGTTGCATCGTCGACTTGACGTCTCTCGCGCGCATACTCGCGCCTCAACTGCTTTGATCGCTTGACCTCATCGGAAACGTCTCGGCGGACGAGCTCTATGTCCTTGTCGCGCAGTCTCTGGAGCTCCCGGTAGATGTCCTGGACAGCCGGGTTGGTACGATGGGCACGGGGGAATATGTCGGTGAACTCGCGCAGTGTGATGAAGTCGCGCAAAGGGGCCGGTGTTAGTAGGAAGTCACCCAGAATCTTGGCTTCTTGCGAGGGCATGGTCGGTATAGAGACTGTGCAGTGACAGGGCAGTGTCGTTGGTGGGCTGCTGGGAGAGGAGTTCTGACAACGCGACGCGTGCTGGTCCGTGCGAGAAAAGACTCCCGTGAATCACCTGCGACGACATCGTAGCAAACGTCGACTGATTTTGTCTGGCCGGATTCGTCGGTTGGTCCTTCATTTTGGTCGAAATCAGCATTCACGCTGCCGCGGTAGTCATCTTCGTAAGGCTAGTAGTACTCACAGGGGCACGCGATACGTGGTCGGTGAATCTCGCGCACCTTTACGGCTTCCCTTCTGACTGCCCAACACTTCAACATCAAAATCACCAAATATCATCACAACCATGGCGCCAGCAGCCGCACCAGAAGCGGCGTTCAGGAAAGACGAGAAAGTGTTTTGTTTTCATCACGAGCTGCTGTACGAGGCCAAGGTCCTTGAAGTCCGACCTGTCGAAGGCGACGAAAAGAAGAATGGCTTCGAGTACAGAGTGCATTATAAGGGGTGGAAGAACACGTATGTATATCCCAGCTTATTCATTTCACGTTTACTCGCCGTTTCTGCATTTCCGACTGTTAAGTCATATTTGCCTTGTTCCCCCCCCCATGCACTTCAGGCCCCTTTAGCAACCAGGATACCACTGCTTCCTAGACGAGCCTATATCATCCCGAAAACATGTAACCTGCTTATACACATTTCTTTGGCACCTTTGAGCGAATTTTTTAACACTCTGCAGCTGGGACGACTGGGTTCCCGAGGACCGCCTGCGCAAGCTAACCCCCGAAAACCGGGAGTTGGCTAACAACTTGAGACACGAAATGCTGGCCGCTCAACGCGCCGCAAGAGCTCAACCTGCGCCGGCTAAGAAGAAGGCGCAGGGCTCAGTGCGTGGCAGTGAAGAACGACAAAGCTCTGTCACTGCTGCACCTCGTGGTCAAAAAAGGGTTCGCGACAACGACCTCGAAAAGGTATGAAAGCTCGGCGAAGCCAAGCGACTTCTTTGCCTCGAGACGACCAGCTAACCGAACGCCAGGAAGAGACATTCCAGAACAAGCTGGCTGTCAGGATTTACATGCCCGACAGGCTGAAAAGTCTCTTGGTTGATGACTGGGAAAACATCACCAAGAACCTGCAGCTGGTGCAGCTGCCTTCAGCGCATCCGGCGGGTGTGATCCTTGATGAGTATCAGAAATACGCCATTCAAACTGGAGCTCGCAGCAGCACCGAGCGGGACATTCTTGAAGAGGTGATTGCGGGTCTCAAAGAGTACTTCAACAAAAGTGTTGGACGTCTCCTCTTGTACCGCTTTGAGCGCGAGCAATTTTATGACATCTGGACGCGCATTCAACAGCCGACTGACGAGCTCGCTGGCAAGGCACTCGCTGAGATTTACGGTGGCGAGCACCTTTTGCGCCTCCTGGGTAAGTTGTCCCGAAGAATATGGATTTCGTGATGATTAACCACGCGTTTTAGTTACGATGCCAGAGCTTATTGCTCAGACCAACATGGATCATCAGGCAGTCACTCGCTTGCGCGAAGAACTCAGCCAGATGACAACGTGGCTGTCCAAGGATGCCCAGATCAACACGTTCTTTGTGCCCACTTATGAAAGCCCAGGACAAGCCTACATTGACAAGGTCAAGTCAAGCACGTAGGATGACTGGCTCGACCACAAGAGACCACGAGCCTCCAATCTGTTTTCCTGTTGATTCACTTGACACAATGTACTATGATCTGCTGCATGGACGTGGGCACTCTTTGGTTGGCGCATTGGCGTTGTAGTTGGAATGGTCTGGGATGGGAGCATTTGGGTGATACCGAAATCTCCTCTTTACATGCATTCTAGCATATTAATATACGTTTCGACGAAGATTTTGTTTTCTTCTGTGTGCCTCTTGACGCCTTAAGACTTCTTGATTACATCCTCTAAGACCCCCACAGCCCAGCTCAGGCACTTGGCCATGTTCTCCTCAGCTCCCTTGGGCATGCCATGAATATCAGTCTGTGCGCAGATTTTATTGTCTAGCCGACCGTTGACGTCGCCGTCTTCAAACAAGAAACTGTGGTCGTGAACATAGTTGGGCCACACAATCTTGTCTACATAGCCCGGCGGGTCTTGCCAGAAGCCTTCGAGCGTCACGTATCCACTCCTAGCCTCGCGCCTCTGCTTTGCAGTCTCGTAGCTGGTGCGGAGAAAAAGGCGGACGTCAAAGGTAGAGCGTATGTCTTTCATGTGCTGGGAAAAGAGTAGGAAGCCATCCACAACGCATATCCGCTTTTCGCTCCACTCTGGCTTGCCTTTGAGCAAACCGGCAACTCGCCCGCGCAGTGTCTGGATCTCGGACTCAGGCACGCCATGCTCCCCAACGCTGTTTTGGTCTTCTTGGCTGACTAGCCAGTCTGGACTCTTGCCCTGGTCTTTGATGTGGTCCAGGGCTTGCTTGAGCGCAGGCAGATTAAGTGACTCGATACAGTCCCAGTCTTGGATTCCATTCTTGACGGGGATTTGAGCGTCCGTCAGGTAGAAGTCGTCGAGATGCAGGATAAAGAGTTTAGAGGGAGGGAATACGTCGCGCAGTAGGCGGGACAGCGTTGTCTTGCCGGAAGACGAGGGGCCCGATATGCCGACAAGGAGGGGCGAGGACATGGTGATGGTGGTGGGGGTTGTGTACATTCACGACGGTTTCTGATGGCTATGCGTCTGTTGGAACAAATGAGGCACCGGTACGGGTACTCTGCGCATACTAGCGTCCTATATGCGAGGCGCTTCCATCCGTGCCTGGGTTGAACAGCCTTGACATGCAATCTGATCTCACACGTGCGAAATGGTGGGGCCATGGATCGTCGACGGCCCGCTAACTACTAGATCCCCGTGTCCCAAGCCTGCACGACGCGACACCAGCAGCTATACATACGTACGCACATATATGCTACAATTGTGCCTGCTCGGCAGAAACAATTCACGCCAGTAGCCATGGAGCCATCGCCGCTGACCCAAGTCTCGCGGCCCCAGATCTTCCAGCCCAAGATTATTCACCTCTACGAAACCCTATTCAAGGTGCGCTGATGTCGGATGCGCCTCAACACCACGCCGCTGACCCACGGCAGCAAACAGATGATGAGCCTGTGGAGCCCTCGGAGGGGTTCTGGCGGGAGTTCTTTCTACACAAGCCAGAACCAGCGGGCCTCAAGCGTGTCCTGGCTTCGATAGCACCCGACGACATGCTGCACCAGCAAGCCCATTCGCAGCAACTTTTTAGCCAGGCCATGTTGCGCATAAAGCAAGCCAAAGCCCCGGCCGACGACATTGCCCTCGAGGTACGCCTACGACATGCGCATTCACAGGCCGCACGCGCTTACCGCTTAGACCTTGACAGTCTTCCTCGACGCCGCCCTTGCTAAGAAGTACACCAACCCAAGCTCCGACATCATCTCTGTCCTTGCTGGTCTCAACGATGCCGATGCCGTCATGACCGACTTTGTCGCTACATTGGATACTGCCATACGCAATGGACGAGACAGTATGTTGTGTCACTGTTAGCTGCAACGGGAAGCTGACCACGAGTAGTATTGCTACGCCAAAAGGCGATTCGATGCGCTCTCGCCATGACTGCTGCGGGCTTCCAGACGGCACTCCCCTCCTACTTCACCCACCGCGATCTCTTCCCCGCTCTCGTCAAGTATACACACGACTGTGACAACAGCACCGACATTCTGCCTGCCCTATACCTTCTCGGTCTCCTCGCAAACTACAACAAGTTCGAGTTCCAGAACCCCTACAGACTGCGACTGGAGGACTTTGTAAACGACGCCATTATACAAGACATGATAGCATGCCTAGGTGCTACTTGCACGAAACTGCGCGACGCCTACGTGGCTGTTCAGGACGACATGCCCGAGGGCTGGACGCTGGGCTCAACGTTGAGCTACATTGGCTTGGGTGCTTTCGCCCTAAACTCTCGACCTGTAACACCCGTGCCCGCACCCCTGGACGAAGCAAAATCACTATTTTCCGGAATGTAAGGATAAATGAACGTCATACACCTAATACCTGCTGACAATCATCCAGGCCAGGGCCAGAGGCCGGCGTGCTCCTCTCTACCTTTGACTTTGCCAATGCCAACAAGGTCTTCTGTTACAACCTGATTACCTTCGGGCTGGGCAACAAGAACCAATCTTCGCCCTTTAGCGAGTTCCTCTCTGTGACTTCGTACATGTTCCAGCATGCACATCGGTCTACTAGAGCCGCCTTGTACACGTCTCTAAATCTGTTCGTCCTGCAAATACTCGTCGAAGACGCGGCGCTCTGCAAGCGCTTGTGCAGTGATGAGACGAAGATCTCGGTGCGTCTGTGTCGCCAACGACAGCCGTATCTCCCAATCGTGAGAGGTGAGCGGGTTCCTGCAGCTATCATCTTAGACATGATGTCGGATGGCATCAGTCACAACCTGCGGAGACGTTTAGATGTAGACTTTTACATGTAGGTACTTTGATGCTATCGTCATTTCCTGGCTAACATATGTAGCCTATGTCTCGGTGTTTTGCTGCGGCTGCTCTCGTACCTCAGTCGCACAAAAGCCCGCATCACGTATCACTGGTCGGAGCTTTGGAGAACACTACTATCGTTTGTCCGATTCCTCACCACGTACGAGAGCGACATGAGATCAAACTACAAGGCAAATGGCATGATCAATCTCTTGGTCAATCTGTTGGCTTTTGCCCTCTCCAGTGGAGAAAACTTCCTTCCCGACTCTGCGGCATACGACGATCTTTTCTACAAACTAGTTGAGAGTGGCGACGTTCTCGTCAAATTCAGAGATGCCTTTGGCCTATCCGGTCAATCTGACTCGATGCAGACACTCGTCAATGTCTCATCTCACTATCATTCACTACTTGAGGAAAAGGGGAAATCACACAGCAAGCATCTAAGTCCACAAGAAGTACAGGCCGTCATCAAGCAAGGGTATGAAACTCTGTCCATTGATGCTAGCGAAGGCTTGGATCGATGGGAAGCTTTCCGCGAAGCAGATTTCAAGCCGCTTCTGAAAAAGATTGCGAGGGCCGCTGTGGAAGATGCCAAAGCGCTGAACAGCGATAGCTGAGGCCAGTATTCAACGATATTCATTACAGCATGATTTGCAGCAACGGGGTCTACATGATACCATCTAGATTACTTGTCAGTAGCAAAAATGCCGAACACCAGTAACGGGGATTCATCGAGGAGCGTGTGATTGCACTTTTTGGTACCAGGGCCTTGTTGAGCGGAATTACGTGCATGACTGTGTTCTAGCTGCGTCTGTTAGCTGTATTACTTGGTACACCCAAAGCCAAGACGTTGAGTACATGTCAGCACTACAACCTCGA
The DNA here is from genome assembly GCA_030558545.1 of Bipolaris gigantea. NCBI lineage: Eukaryota > Fungi > Ascomycota > Dothideomycetes > Pleosporales > Pleosporaceae > Bipolaris > Bipolaris gigantea. The sequence continues at coordinate 1,794 of JALPSE010000621.1, read as the reverse complement.
ACCTGGTTGTCGGTGTCAATCAGGGATCACCGGACTTATACATTGCCCTCGATTCCTCGCAGCCAGTGTAAACCGTTGTATTGTCTCGTTCCAAGTCCAAGTTTGTGATTCTTGTTCATGTCCTGAGGCGTCTTTCTTCTTCACTCAGGTTATAGACTCGCTCTCTGCAAGCAATGGCTTCTGTGCCGCCTCCCATGACCGACACTACGACATGGCCAAGGGCAAAGGTATGTGGGTTGCTCTGTACATGGGGGCTGTGTTGACACTGACACTAGAACGTATCTTCGGCCGATTATCCACAGGTGGCACCGCCGGCACATCTGAAAGTAGCAGGTGATGCTACAGGTGATTCTGCAGACGTGAGCACTTCCCCCTGGGATGGCAATCATGTCACGCATCTAGCGATGGCTAATAGGCCTGCTGATTACCCCGGGAAGTTGGTTACACCCGCAGGCTATCACCTCGGGCCCCACGGTGAAGGCTGGAATTCTCCTCGTTCGTCTCTCTCAAGGTACCGGCACGAGTACTCGACGATCGCTCCCGCCAGGCGCGAGAACCCAAAGATGATGGGGTTTGGGACGAGTCTTGTTGTGCCAACTCCCAAGATGAGGCCTGACTATGATGTTGTGGCTGAATATCAAGGACTCAAGCTGGGCCATGTTAGCGACGCCGTTCCCTACTGTACGTACCCCTTTTGGCCACATGATTGGGAAGAAGGTTGATGCTAACACATCTTCTCCGTCTAACCCAGTACTCGGACCCCGTAGCATAATGGACAGAATCCAGGTCATACTCGAGCACTCGCAGGAGCACCCGCAGGAGCACCTTGAGCCATCCTCCTCCCACTATACAAACTCATCCCAAGACACTCCACAGCCAGTCTACACTCCACGGGACAAAGCACTCGTGGCAATCCTGACCTCGCTCAGCACGCCCGAAAACCTACGTCTGGAGAAAGGAGACTGGTACCCCCAAGGCCTCGCCGCCCGCTACGACGCCCTCGTCCTGTACGAAAACAGCGCTAGCCACGGCATCCGCCTCGCCTACATCTCGCTCTCCGACTTCATCCACCAAGCGCAGACATGGCTCCTCGCTCCCAACCCCAATGGCAAATCCGGCGACGCACCCCACGCCAAAAACCCCTGGCCCCCGCTCGCCGCCCAGCTCCGCGCCAAAGGCGTCGACGTGTCGAAGATTGACCTGCAAACCTACCTCGACCTCACCCAGCACCTCTCCGGCTCTGACCTCGTCGCCAAGCTAGACGAGATAGCCGAGTGGGCCCGCGACGGCAGCCTCTCAACGCGCTTCGAGAAGTTCATGGCGGAAAAGGAAGAAGTGGCCGCTGCTTACGCTCAGAGCCGTGCGTCTCGCCCTCTGCTGCGGACGCCTGGTGCTGCCGGTACCGCAGCCACGGTGTTTGGCGGCGGCGAAGCGCTGTATTCCAAGCGCTTTACGCACGAGCATCCGATGGGGAAGGCGGCGGAGGGGAAGGCGAAAAGGCAGCGGCGGCGTGAGCGGTCTAAGGAGGAGGCGGAGAAGAGTGTCTTGGCTAATGCGGAGAGGATGAGGAAGATGGAGAGGGGAAGGGCGGGCGGAGATGGGGGCGGGGATGGTGTGGTGGTTGTGGATGAGACGGAGAAGACGAGGAGGAAGAGGCATCGGGCGCTTTTTGTGGCGTTTATGGTTGTCTTGTTTGGGGGGGCGGTGGGGGCTATGCTGTGGGCCATGGGGACGAGACGGTGGGATTTTACGGCTGGAGGCCAGACGCAGTGAGGGGGGGGGGGGGTGGGGTTG
>JALPSE010000620.1:0-10786 GCA_030558545.1 Bipolaris gigantea | reverse complement strand
GCCCACCTACCCCACCATCCTTGGCCATGGGGAGACGCACGCAAACGACAAACTGCACTCATGTAGACATGGACCGTGTCTATGGGCACCGTCAGCAGTGCTCTGTTTGTGGCTGCTCATCCTCCATCGGCTTCCTGTATCAATGCAAGCAGGACAATGAAACAGAACACCTCAGCGATCTGATATCGCGAAACCAATCAAACGTCATGCCAGTCAAATCGAGGTTACGAAAAGAGCTGGAGAGAGCTGGGCTGAGCGAGAGTATTATTACTGCCGCAGAGAGCGGACACTACACCAATCAGCAACTGCAAAAGCTAAAGCAACTGAAGCGCGATCTGCGACATACCATTACCGATGTGCAGCAGGCTGACCAGGCCAATGATGCCATATCCAGGCTTATGGACATGGCCATGGCGCCTTGTGGCACTGATGGTGCCATGAGTAGTCTGCTCGCTGCAGACACAGTAAGTGGACATGTGCCAGATGATCACATGCAAGATGATTGCAATGGTAAAGTCAGACGTCCCTAACAGACGCCCAGGAACCTTCAGCATGTGACTTCAAGGCATGCCATGGATGCCGCCCCTATTACCTGGACCGCGTTTACATTTCCTTTGGAGCCGTCATGGCCGGAGAGTTCGCACCCTTGACACGGGAAGACATGGCAAATCTGCCCGTCAGGCCTGCTGCAATCGTACGCAACATTGGTATGAGAGGTCGGCCACTACCATCGTTCAGGACGCCCTATTCGGCGCTATCCACACGGGCGACTTTCAATTCCCCCACCACATCAACTAGCCTCCGCCACTCGCCATCCTCAGACACAACCGACTCCAGTGCCGCCACGTTCCAAACCACGCAAACCGACCTGGACGAAATCGCAACCCAACGCCGCCCCCGCCTCAACTTTTACAAAATCGGCCGTCTTCCCTCCACCGCCACCCCACCATCTACCCGCACCTCCCCCCTCCTCCCCCAAGGCCTCAAAACCACAATCCAAGGCATATTCCGCTACACCCGCGACCCCAGCTCCACCAGCACATGCACTACCTGGGACACTGCAAACTCGACGTCGACGTCTACTTCCTCGTGCAACACCACCCGCGTGCGCCGCGGCCGCTGCGGAAAAAATCAACATGACCACAACCAGGCTCCCATGCCGCCCACCTCCTCCTCCTCCTCCTCATCGGCAGACAGCGCCACAAGTACCGGTTCAGCCTTCCCCCTCGACCCGCTCGAGAAAGACGCACACACTCGCGTCACATGGACAGGGAGGGCGCACACGGCGCGCATGCACATACCAGACGTAGCCACCATGACGCTGGCGGATCCGGTGTCGCGATTGGCCAAATCGGGGGCGGTGGTCAGGACTCGCGAGGTTGTGGGTGAGGTGCAGGCACGGCGGAGGCGGATCCAGAGCGTTGTGACGCAAGTTTGAAAAGGAGACGTTGGCCTTGGACGTGTTTTGTTTCATTTCTTTTTGGGAGGCGACGGGACCCGGAAGAGTTGGGGTGGGGGACTGAGGGCGAGTCTGAGGATTGGCGATTGCATACCGGTGACTACGGGGCCATGGAGTGACTCTGCGCTACGCAGGATGAGCACGGTAGTAACGATTCATCCGACTCCTCTTTTTATTTTTATTATTTTTTTTTCGTTTTTGTTTTCTTCCTTCCTTCTCTCATGGCGGTGGAAAGGATGCATGCGACAGACGAAGAATCGGGCCTCATGGTTGAACCGTTTCTTTGGGTGTAAAAAAAATCAATGAAGGCTGTGCCCAGGTGATAAAGTCACCACCTAGGGCGGCGACGGCAAACAGCACCTGCGTCGAGTAGCATCTTAACCACCCGCTTGTGGCCACATGTTGACGCCACCTCTAGGGCGGTGCACCCCCATATATCCTGGGCATCAACGTTCGCACCCGCGTCTACCAACATCTTAACTATCCGCTCGTGGCCGTTAGATGAAGCTTCGTGTAACGCATTACTACAATAGCTACGTTGGATGTCTACGTCAGCGCCCGCGTCTACTAATATTTTAACCACCCGCTCGTGGCCGTTGGATGAAGCTGCCTGTAACGCATTGCCATAATAGCCATTTTGGATGCTCATGTCAGCGCCTGCTTTTAGTAATATCTTGACTATCTGCTCGTGATTTTTGACTGAAGCTGCATTCAGTGCATTGCCGTGCTCTCCACCTTGGGCATTGACGTCGGTACCTTTATCTAGAAGTATTCTCGTAATCGTGCGCAAGTCCAACAATGCGGCATAGTAAAGTGGCATAGCTGTACTCTCCAGACGTTTTTCCAAGCATGGCGCTTTCCATGGAGCATCTGGGTCCCATAACTGTATCCATGTAAGATATGCGGGTTGCTCTGTTGACATCAAGCTCATCGCTGCTCGGCTCACTCTGTTTGTATCATCTCCTATTTTCCGAAAATGGCTATTCCAGAACTCTGCTGTATACCTTGCAAGCGCAAACTCGTCAACATCGTCCGGTGAGATTGGTTGCTGGAACTGCAGTAGATATTGTAAACAATCCTCTGCTATCGCATTGTGGCATTCAACCGCTTGCATACTATACTGCTTCGATTGTCCTTGTTTGATCCTCTCGGACACAAGATACTCCCGGACGGAATAATGGGCTAGAGCGATGATAGGAGATTTTGTCCATTCGTCTCCGTCCGGCTCATTCGTTGTGATGGCGACAAGACTAGAGCAGATATTCAGCGCCTCTAGGGGGTCTTCCAGCACTTCATCGCGGTCGAATGCGGGCTGGCGCGCTACGTCAATAGCGACAACCTCAGCAATCTCTTCTACCGACATGGGCCGTTCAGAGAACGTCAGCCACCGCAGGATACGCATCGCGAAGTCACGGTCCTGTTCGCTTATAGCAGCTAGAATGCGGTCGTATGTCTGATCTAGCGTTCTCGGCAAGGTGGCTAACGACTTGCGCAGCATTGCTCGACTGCGACACTGTGCTAACGTGTCAAGCTGACACACAGCCCATCGGAACCTACGCTCTCATCAGCTTTAGCTCTATAGGTCGCTAGCTACCCACTCGTACATTCCACGAGCTCCGTGCATTATCTTCGCCTCAATCTCTTGCCTGATAGCATCCGTGTTCCATTTCGTCAGGCTCTTATCGTCAGATAACCTTTGCCGAACGTATCGTTGTATGTCGCCATCTACAACGTCTTGTTGAAGACAGACTGTGTCTTCTTCTTTGATGTAACTCCCTAAAGAGTTCTCAATATCCCGTTCTTTCCGGCTAGTCATAAGCAGATGTAGGTTGTCGAGCTGCCAACTAGCCACCATCTCAAGTATGTCCATTAGTTCTTGGCGTTGTGTGCATTCGTCGAGTGCATCAAGAACAACATAGACATGTGTGAACTGTTTTATTAGCTGCGGTATGATTTCGAGAATGGCATGTAGTGATGGCTGTTGGTGCCCATTTGCACATGCCGAGAACAATGCATTGACGCCCTCAGATATTGCAACTGAGCGCCGCAGGAGCTGGCAGAGCAACGAGCGGAACATTAGTTCTGGGTTCTGTTTCTGTGTATCGTTGAAGTCGAGATAAAAGTACGCCGTCACCATACTAGGATCCCCGTAGCAGTGCTGCAACAGGTGCTCGATGACCGTAGAGCTTAGGATGGTCTTGCCACATCCTGGGATCCCATACAGCCACAGTCGCGACGCTGAACTTGCTTTCCATTTGATGAAGCTTGGGCTATTTAGCAGCCAGATTCCCGTCTTGGCTTGCCGATGCTTGTGCGCTTTGTGGTAGTTTGTAGACGGGTCAGGGGCCGAAAGCCAGCTGCACATCTTACCAAGCCTCTCTTTTTGACCTGCCGTGCCCTCTGGAGTTCCCCCTACTTCTTTCTGTAGCCGTTTCATAGCACTAGTCTTGCCTTCACCATATATTAGTGGCATAAAGATACCAAATATGCCTAACAGGCAGTATGCACCGTCTTCTTCGCGTGTGGTCTGGCGATTTGCTGCCCACGAGAACCGCTCAGCGACGTCGAATTCGGATAAGTCGCTTCCTGACAGAGCTTTGATAGGTATTCCAGTAACCTCATGCAAAGTTTGCTTGAGTAAATCTTTATCTCCTAGTCGAATTCTGTCTCTAGAGAAGAACTCGACAGAACGAGGTGCTAGTAGTTCCTGAAGCGTCCAGCCACGGTGGAACCACCTGCTCTTCCTAAAAGCTGCCTTCCATCTTCGACATGACTCTCCATCCGCATCTAGAGATCTGTCTTCGACATCGGAAAGGAAGACATAGCACTTGACTGCATTCTGGTACCAACGGAACATCGAGTTGATCGCTTCCGAAAGCTCCGTGTTGTTCGTCTTATCAATGCAACAAGTGTCCACCCAGAAGTACTTCAGACCGTCCCGTTTGGCCTGTTGCGCGCAGAAGAGAAGCTTCTGGTACCCCTCCTTGCTTCGGATTTCAGTTCCTACTGGATTGTCCAGATCTTTTAGGTCAGCAAATGTTACCTCCTGCTTGTCTTTCCAGGTGTGTGATAGGATTGCATAGGAGGGGATCTTGTCCCCAAGCAAGTCACCAGTCCATCCAAAACTCCCATCATCGGTAGTATATAGCAGCCGCATTAGGCTGCAAGTGTGTGTAGGTGCGAGGAGTAGAGGCAGGCGTCGAGGCTTCGAACAAGGCTGAGGGGATTGATAGCGGTTAGGGGCTCACTCGCGCAGGGCAGGAAGCCTGTAGCTGTTGCATTTGTTGCGAAATTCAAGTAAGACTTTGCTGCTTAAAAGGCGAGAAGGATTGGTGTCAGAAGGCTGCAGTACCGCGAGCTGGATGTTGGGCCAGGCTGCCTCTCCAACGCCCAGAGCAGAAGGCGCAGCCCAGTTGCACAGTGAGACGAGGCTGGTTAGGCGAAGCTGAAACTGCATGACCACGTGACAGTCACTGCACTACAAAGCGAGAAGCAGTTCCTGTACGAGAAGCGTGATCTAGTCGTGCGGAAAACGCCATCTTAGGCCGTTGTTTACTGTAGAACGATGTAGTATATATCAGGATGTCTCCATGGGCGTGTTGGTTCGTGCGCATGCGAAAACAAACTAGTGTAGTACGTCAACCTGCACAGCCATACTATCCCGCTACCACTCGTCCGTCTTCAAGACCTTTCCTGCTCCACACGACGAGAAAAAAAAATCAATGGCCAGGCTCGGCAATGTTAGTAATGCCTACAAGGAATGGTGAGCCGACCTAAGACATAAGTGGTAACTGGAGAGAATCTTTGAGTTTCGTGGTGTCTCTCTCCATGTTCAGGACATCACCTTATGAGGTATATATTCATTACTGTATTCCCCATCTCTGACCCTTTATCAAATGGTCTATATCATACACGGATCTTTTTCTACAATCATCATTTTACTTTAGTGGGGTTCCTATTTTTTCGTCATGGGGATCAAAAAAAAACGCATGATCCGACTGATGCTGTGCGGAGAAGAGAGAAGAGAGAAGGGAAAGAGAGAGAGAGAGAGAGAGCAGGGAGAGTGGTTTTACCGTCGACCGAGTTTCCATCTCGCGATTCGCGATTGAATATCGTCCCATGTTAAATCCTTGCGCTTGAGTCCCTCCATTTCGCCCTCTTGCAGTACCACGGTCGGAGCACCGGACCCCTTACCCGCATTGTGCACATGGCCACCAAACACTTGGTTGGCCACACGGCGGAGGTCCTTGACCGTAACAGCCTCAATCTTACTGCACATTTCCTTGACGCCTACTTTACGGCCGTGGACCTGGACCTGACGGCCCAGATCCTCCAGCTCGACCATGCGCGACTCGAGGTTCATGAGGAGGGAAGAGCGGAGCTGGTTCTTTGCGCGCTGCACCTCGCCGTCCTTGAGGGCTGCAAAGCCAGTTTCGTCGCCGAGGGATTTGAGCTCGCGGCACATGACTTCGAGCATGTGGGCGGTGTAGGAGGGAGCGCATGAGGCGGCGATGCCAAAGAGACCGCTGTCGGTGTAGCTGTGGTTGAAGGCGACGCAGGACTCGACCCAGCCGTGTTGGTTGAGAACATTTGTGTAGAGGCGTGAGTACATGCCCTTGCCGGGCCCGCCGGCGCTAAAGGAGCCGCCGCCACCAAGGAGCGTCTGGAGGGTTGCGAGAGCGTAAATGTCCGGCGAGGAAATGGGGAGGGCTTCGAAGGCGAGGTGAATGTGGGACAGGCGGGGGAGCATGGGGTTGGCTGGTGGGGGGATGGGAGGGAGTGTGAGGAAACCGCCAGTGTAGTGCGCGGGTATCGAGGTGTCTACTGGCGGAAAGTTGAGGTCGGGCGCTGTGGTTAGGTTGGCGGTGGAGGAAGCCGATGCGGACAGGTTCTTGAGGAAGGGAATCTTGGAGATGAGATTGGAGCTTCCTGGTAGCGCGCCTTTGGGCATGGGATGGTCAGCGGTGAAGTTTGCCTGTGACGCTGCCACGCTGTCTGAGGCCAGACTGGCGAGTGGCGGGCCTGTGCCTTTTTCCATGTCGCCAAAATATTCTTCAGTCAGCCGAACGGCCTCGTTGTGGTTGACACCAGCAAAAGCGACCACCATCCTCTCAGGCTTGAAGAATTCGTTTCGGTAGGCTTGGATGACGGCGCGGTTGATCAAGGGCAGCCGCTCTTTGGGGCAGAGCAGCGGGTTACCGAGGGTGTTGTCCTTGTATGCTGCCATGTGGACGAGTTCGGGCAGGATCAGCTCAGGCTTGCTCCAGATCTCGCCAATTTCGTAGTCGGCCGTCTGGAGCTGCTGCTGGACCTCGTCCTCTGTAATCAAGGGATGGCGTATTGTCTCTGCGAGGACGGCGACGGTGGTGGGCACAGCCGAGTTGAAGGTGGCGGACTGGTACATGAGCGACTCTCTGCTCGAGGCGCATTGGATGTTGCCGCCGAGAGTCTCAATCTTCTCCATCATCTGGTCGCCTGTGGTGGAGCGCGTGGACTTGAATGCCAAGCGGTCGATGATGTGGCTCACGCCTCGCAGGGCACCGTTTTCGTAGCGCGAGCCGGCATCGACGTAGACGCCAATGCCGGAGAAGTGGGCGGGGAGGGCTTCTGTGGCGACGCGGATGCCATTGGGCAGGGTGGTGATGTGGTCGAGTTCGGCGGGGTCCTAGAATGGTGGTTTAGAATGGCTTCAGATGCATAGACGCGGGCGTCGGGCGGAATGCTAACCCGTTCTCGGGCCACGGCGGTGGCCAGAGCCCTCCTGCCAGCAGATGCGGGCGGTGCTCTGAGGGACGGACATGGCGTGGACAGCGGCCGGGACAGCGGTCGGCAGGTGCGCGGTCTTAACATGGCGGACGTGAATCGAAGCATTTGCGTTCATGGATGGGGCGCACGGAAAAATTCCCAGGCATGACATGTTGTCACGTGCGCAGGGCCAAGGCGCAGGGCACCCAGCATGGCGGACCAGACAGGGCGGCCCCACACGGCAGCATTTGGGATCAGCGCCTTGGGCGTGTCTGCGTATGCGAGACTGGGCCAATCTGGCATGCACACGTGACGTGATGGCACCAAACTTTGCTGGCCCTATGGCGACGGCGGAGGAGAGTAAAGCAGCACGGCATCCGCGCCCAGAGAGCGGCGGTGGCGGCGGGCAGTCAAACGCCGCCACCGCCAGGCCTTGTCTCAGGCGGCCGGGCGGCGTTGGGGCAGATGAAATGCCTCAGCCCATGGTCATGGTAGTCGGTAGAGGATTACAGGTACACTACAGTGGTCCGGGTCTGGTATGGTTTCGTGACGGCATTGCGCCAGGGCGGCGAGCTGAGGGCAGCCCGCATGTTCATGCTGGTGGCCAGGACAGGACTGGGGCCGAGGGCGGGCGCTCCGTTTGCCATGTGCGTGTGTGTATGTGTATGTATGTGTATGTATGTGTGTGCGTACGTGTGGGTGTGTGGGTGTGGGTGTGTGCAGGAGGGTGCAAGTGTGTAGGGCACGTGAGAGGGCGTGCAGCCGTAGTGTCTTGTTGTGCTGCCCATGGTGGGTTGCCGCCAAGGCGCAGGCAGAGGCCGGAGCCCAGCATAGGCCAGGCCAGACGCCATTCCACACGCCATTCCACAGCCCATCGCAGCCCATCGCAGCCCAGCATAGGCCGCACACTCGTCTTCTTGGTCGCCCTGGCCGCATCAACCAGCCCCGATCCGGTTCCTGTTGGCTCGCTCCGCTGGCTGCGTCCGCCCTCGCATCCATCTGCACTTACTCCTCTGCCCTCTGCCTCAGACTCGCCCGCCCGCGCCGCACCCCCCATGCCCCATTGACCTGGGCCACTTTTGTCGCCTGTCAAACGCCCTCGAAACTCGCGCAATCAGCCTGCCGTCCCCGCTCAGCCCCAGGCCAGAGCTTATTCCTGTACTACTGCTACCTCTGATCCCGCGCCCAAGACCAGGGGAGGTCATGTTCACTACAACGGCGGTCCCAGCTCCCCCAACCGCCGTCTCAGCCGCATTGTCCTCCGACTCGTCAGCTCACCGACCGACGGGCGTCCATCGAGGAATCAGCTTCTTCAGAAATCTGCACCTGCACTCGGCCAGCCCACCAGACCACACGCGTGAGGACTCCTCCCGCCAACGCCCACGCGCTTCAACACATACGCCACCCGCCTCGCCTGCCCTACCCTCTCCCCTTCCCTCTTCCCACCACCCTCCTCTGCCACGTCTGCTCCCTCTGTCCCGACGCCAAACCACCGACGCCCAGCCCCAGAGCCCTCCAGCAGACTCACCGCCTGCCTCGCCCCACGACACCATGACCCGCACTCGCTCAGAGACGGCCCAGCCCCAGCTGCAAGTGCGCAACAACACTGGGCCCACGCCAGCAACCACGGCTGCCTCCACCTCTGCCTCCACCTCCACCACTGCCACCCAGCCTTCAGATGGCTCCACCGATAGCGGGGCCGCTGTCAAACACCTCCCTTCCATTCGCTTCATCCCACACCAAGATCCCCGAGCCGGCAGACCTTCTCTGATATTCCCCACCATCACCCGCACGCTGCCCGACGAGTCGGCCGTGCTTCGCGTCGGCCGCTATTCGGAGCGTGACAATGCCCCAGAAGTCTCTTCCAACACGCCTTCGGCTGCGGCGATTGGATTCAAGTCCAAAGTGGTCAGCAGAAAGCACTGCGAACTGTGGTGCAAGGACGGAAGCTGGTATATCAAGGATGTCAAGAGCTCCTCGGGCACCTTTTTGAACCACATCCGCCTCAGCCAGCCCAACGTCGAATCAAAGCCCTTCCGCATAAAGGATGGCGATATCATTCAGCTGGGCATCGATTTCCGTGGGGGTGAAGAGATGATTTTCCGCTGTGTTAAAATCCGCGTTGAATGCAACCGCGGCTGGCAGCAGGGTCTGAATACATTCAAGTATGGTTTGCACATGTCCCTGTTGAGAGCGCCTTTGCTAACTCGTCTAGTAAACAAACCCACCAAAGATTGCGGGCCCTCGCCAAGAACAAGAAGGAGGTCACGGGCGATGCCGCTTCTACACACACGTCCGAGTGTGCCATTTGTTTAATGTCCATAGCAGTATGTCTCCATGCCTCGACACAACCGCGCCCTACTAACCATATTGCAGCCTTGTCAATCGCTGTTTGTGGCACCGTGTTCACATGTCTGGCACTACAAGTGCATTCGTCCCATCCTCAACGGACCCACATGGCCAAACTTTCTCTGTCCCAACTGCAGGGCGGTCGCCGACTTGGAAGAGGATGTAGAAGACATGAGCGAGCTTGAGGACTGGGAGAGAGACGAGGAAGTAGCCAACGGCGACGCAACCACCCATGCAAACACGGAGCAAGCCGACCGCCACGTCACTCCCCGTGCTTCTGCTGCCCCCATGAACTCGAGCAGCTCAAACTTTGACCTCAGCGACCTCCGACAACAAATCACAAACGTGGATATCAACGGTACCGAGTCAGCCAACGGAGACACACATCAGTCCTCGCCCGGGACACCGGATCGGCAAATCACGCCCCCTTCGTCGTCCGCCACGGCGCCCGTCAGCATCAACGTGTCTGGAGCAAACCAGTACGCCGGTCTGATTCCTCTACATCACAGAGCGACGGATGGTCTAGCACCCGACCGCGTACACGAGGGTCCGATGACGCCTCGTAATGACATTGGCCCATTTGTCCTGGACGGTAGCGCTGGTAGGGCTGCTGGAAACCGCTTGCACCAAGCGGAGTCGTCGTCGTCGTCCGACACTGACACGAATGGAAATGGACGACGCCCAAGCGAAGCACCCAGTCTCCCACCCGTGCGCTTTGACTAGCCAAAAGAGAGATGAAAACCAAGGGCGGCTTTTTGGTCAAATTTTTTTTGGATATCAATTTTTTGGCCCCCTTTTACGGGATCCATGGACATTTTCCCTTTTGACTGATTGCCATGGGATCTTTATTTCTCTCATCATCTCTTCATCGCTCGGCACTCAGTTGTTTAGCATGTCTCTAGGGCGTCGATGGTGTTCTTGGCCTCTCTCTCTCTCTCTCTTCATTTCCTTCTTTTATTTATTTTTTACTTCTTGGTATCTTCTTAATGGTTCTCTCCCTCTCACTCACACTAAGCGAACCTGTTGTTACGGCTGATTGGATTGAATTCAAATGCCTCTTGAATACGTTGGGCCCTTTTTCTTGCTATTCTTTTTTTTTGGTGCAAGAGGTCAAGGGAGTGATGGCGTCGTTGGCGTGTCAGGTACTAGAGGAAACTCGGCTGCGACGCCAAGCTCGAGTATTGCTATCTACTGTAAATCCCTGGGAAGGTGGTTGGGGGGGGGGGGGGGGGG
>JALPSE010000618.1:0-10917 GCA_030558545.1 Bipolaris gigantea | reverse complement strand
GGGGGGGTGGAGGCACATATCGAAAGACTCAAAGTCTAGCGGTTGGAGCGGGTCTGGGGTCGGCCAAGGAAGACATGGATGAGAGTGTCATGTTGAGGGGGGTCTGGGTCGCTTCATCGCACACGTTTGCCCTCCCCCCTCCCCCGTCCTTTTTTTGGGTGAGGGGGGCCATTTTGATTATACCATCTGCTTTTATTCCAGCAGTTCGGGAATCTGGGGGTTGGCGCGTTCTAGATATCGAGTATTGTGTCGAGGACTCAGCACTGCTTGTCGATGCTCGCTGCGAGTTTGACCAAGTTGCTGGAGAGGGGGGGGGGATTATCGATCTGGTCTAGTTCTCGTCACGCAACTCTCTTATGACTCTTGGAACGAACCGACTTTGCATATATGGAATGTAACCAAAAAAAGGATACGGAGTTGATTGGAATTATAAAAAAAAGTTTGTCTAACAAATCTACTTCATAATAAGGGAATAGAAGGAAAGTTGCTTGATTTGCTCCCAAGAGAAGATGGAAGCAAGTGCAAGAGAAATGACGAGAAGAGAAATGGGACTCCATATACAGCTACTACTACGAATGGGTATATAGGACTGAAGATGTGTGAGGGCAGGGTGGCGAACATTTTTGAGCATGGTTCATTCTGTAACGTGGTCAAGATGGGTGTTGGAAAGCCAGTCTGGGGCCATTCACGTGGGTGTGCAAATAGAGACAGGTGTACAAACAGGAAAAAAACATAGAATAAGCGGAGACCAATGCCGCGACTTGAAAATTACAATCATGTCAGTAGGCAATATATGGAGCAAGGATGGGGGGTCAAGGAGGGGGTATCTCTTGCGCATACGCGCACTCATTCGTACTTGTGTGGTTGGGTGCTACAGCCAACTTCAGTTTGGCCCTGTAGACTGCGGTCCGTGTACATGGGGATCGCCAGGTATGTTTGGTACACCCGACACGCCATCGCCGAGCAAAGTGCTCATGTCGTGCCAATTCCAGTCATTCAGGTTGTTGATGGTAAAGTCCATAAAATGCAGCTGCGTGTTTCGATCATATCGGCCAGTGGGATGAATGGCCGGACCGACGTATGATTGATCTGGATAGCCGCGGCTCTGCATATCATCTGCAAACATGTACGTGCCGGCCGCAGGGGGCGATTGATGGTATATGTGCGGCACGGCAGGTGGCTGCGTCAGTGGCTGAGTTGGGAGTGTGGGTTGTTGTGGAGGCTCGTGAGACTCTGCTTTTGGTTCGGAGATTCGGACAGGCGAAGCCAGCGAGTCGGCCATGGAATGCAGTTCGGGGACGAGGGAAGCAAATTTCTCCAGTGTGCCAGGCATGTATGGGTTCCGGCGGTGCCGCTGGGCGAGGTCGGCAAGCTGGGAGAGGAGGATGCGAGATTCAGACATGTCGGTACCCTCGAGTTTGTTTAGACAAACCAGATCCAGAACTAGTACTGAGCTTGAGGCTAGCATGTACCAAACGTCAGAATAGACAACGGCATCAAACTTTCCGAGATGATCCGACTTGAGCAGCAACTGGGCCAGGTCGCGGCCGGATTCCGAACAGGCATCAGCCATTGCTATCAAAGCGGAATTGGCCGAGTCGGTGCCGGTTTTGAACAGAGCAGAAGCACGGGCAAGGAGCGCTGAGCGACACAAAACAATCATGGAGTAGTGATAGAGACTGTGCATCATGATCAGAGTCCGTTGGCAAGCGGGCGGGGTAGCATCAATAGCTTCTAGTTGCAAATGCTGTGGGAGCGTCTCCTTCCACCGGCCCAGGTCGCGCAGGGCAGATGCGGCGGGGGACAGGGGTCCAACGTACGACTCGTCGCTGGAGTTTGGTTTGAGTGTCCTGGGCGCGCGACACACAGTGCCCAAGAGCGCCCACATACGACAGTAGGCGGCCATGAAGCCAGGAGGGCAGTTTATGATCTTGTCAGTGGGGTAGCGGAGCTTTCCACCGGCCATTTCAATTGCGCTGGGGCGGTCGTAGGAGGACACCTGCATGTTCTCAAAGCCGTACAGGGCCCACCACAGCATTCTACGCGTGTCCCTGGCGAGGGGTGTGCTGCCCGCGCTCACGCTATCCTGGTGCAGGCCAATGGCATGGGCTATGCGGATGGCGGCGCCCGTCAGGTTCCAGCAGGCGTCGCGGTGGTTGGTGTTGTGCAGGTGGGTGGCAGCGAGTATGAGGGCCTGGACGGCCGTGATGCTCGAGGTGAAGATGACGCCTGGCAGCAGCTTCTGGACGCGGTGCCACCACAACCGCTCCTGGTTCTCGGCAAAGGGGACGCGGGCGACACGGCGGGCGAGTAGCAGCATACAGGTGAAGGTGCATAGCCAGGCGGGGTCTGCACTGCGGGGGTCTACGAGCCAGGCATCGTAGGCCTCGCGGAACGAGGGCTCGTGCAGAACGGGGATATCTGGGTGGATGCGGTCGAAGAAGGTGCGGATGAGCAGCTCGAGAGTCGGGCGCTGGCTCGGGGCGAGGTGGACAGCAGTAGTGGTGGGGTCGAGGGCGCCGGGCGCGCTGGACAGGGCGTGGTGGTGGTGGTGATGAAGGTGGTTGTGGAGATGGTCGCTGGCATCAGGCGATGTCGAGGCGGCATTCTTGCCAAAGAGGACAAACTCGCGCAGAGGTCCACGGCCGACCAGAGTGCGCAGCTTGAGATGAAAGGCAAAGGAGCTGGCAGGCCCAATGTACTGCACCTGGCCCTGTTGGTCCGGCAGCAGCGAGACGGTGTCGTCGCCGTCCGGGTCGGCGTGGTCGGCGTGGTCGGCATCGCCGTGGGCGGCTATGGATTCTGGTAGGGGAATGCCGTGCGAGGTTGCGAGTTGACGCAAGGCGTCGGTGCTGGAGACATCGGCCTCTGGCAGCAGGCCCTTGACGAGGGCCTCGAGCAGGGCCAGGCGGGTCCCGAGGCCCTCAACGCTGCCATACAGGCGCTTCTTGCGAGGCTGCGTGGTAAGACACTCGATGTTGTGTACCATACAGTACCGGCACGCGTCCTGGCCGGGCTCCTTGCGGCATTTCTGCTTGCGCGACTTGCATTTGTCGCAGCTGGTCTCGGTGCGCTTGCGTTTGTCGAGCGGGACTCGGCGTGAGTTTGTTGTCGGCGCGGGCGTCAGGGAGGACATGGGGGCGGGATTCACGGCGCAGGGAGAAGAAGAAGCATGGTGGTCGTGTGCACGTCTCGACCACGCTGCCCGCTCGTCCAAAACTGCCGCTGCCAGTGCGAGATGCGAAAGCGATTGCGCCGAACTTTTCAATCGTAGTGCAGGGACTCGGTGTCGCGGCCAGCCCGCCAGCCCGCCATGGTGCGTCTTCCCGGTCCGTCGGGAATTCGCCCACCAACAGTAAGTACACTACCAACACCACCACCACTATCGCCACCACCACTACCACCCGCACTACCACCACCCGCACGCCCACCGCCCGCACTACCACCACTGCCGCCATCTCCACCATCGTCTCCTTGCCCGTGGGCCCTGCCTGCCCCGCCGCCGCCTGCCACTGTGCGCCCTGCCGCCTCGACCTGCTGCTTGGCCTCACATCGCCGATGCGTGTGTGGATTGTGCCGACACGCATCGGCAGCCACTGGCACGCCAGCTCACTCCCAGTCTGCGTGCGGCTCGAGGCATGCTTTGGGCCTGGTTGCGCCACCGTTTGATGATGCGGGGAACTCGGATGCCAACCGACAGCGAGTGCTACCAGCCTACTACAAGTCCAAGTCCTACTACGCCCGCCGTATGTCCAGAGTAGTAGACACTAACCCTCCTGTCACGCATGACTCGGCCATGCTCTCCCGCACGATCGATTGCGCCCCCCCCATGACTCGGCCCATTGCCGCTGCATCCCCCATCACTTCCGCATCCGTATGCGTCCACCATCTCACCTCTACCCAGCCAGAGGTTCCCGTTGCGAGGCACACGCCACCATCCCCGAACTGGTCTAGCAGCGGCATCCTCCGTCTACCATCACCATCACCATCGCTATTCTTACCCTTGTGGGCAACACCACTCACCGACCTGGATTTCTGCCACCCTGCACCCTACTACACGCCCGCCGCCTTCCACAGCATGCCAACCCTCCCTCGCCCAGCATCGAGTGTTAAAAAAAACAAAAAAAGACAAAAAAAGACAAAATGCCTCTACCAGCCGTGTTTCGGACCACCAATGGCGTATCAACAACCACAACAGAACCCTTTTTGCCCCCCTTCCACCTGCATCCACCGTGTCCGCCCACCACCGCTCTACGTTTCACTAGTGCCACTTCAGACTCCTGCAGCTACCCTACCAGCTGGTTTCAAAGCCCCAAGTAGCAGGGTCCGACCACTGCCACTAGCCGACGCCAGTTTCAAGTCGTCGGTAGGCCGTAGAACCCATGTACCGTATTACAGTATCAATGGCTACCCACACTGCACGGTACTTCGGGGATCTGTTGTCTACAGATCGTCGGCTGGTCTAGAGTCTGGGCCATGTTCAGATACTAAAGGCCCGAAAAGACCCACCCCAAATCCTTCCTAGTCTCCCGGTCCTGCTTCCGCGTGCCGCGCACACTCGAAAAGCCCACTGCCTGTCATCCATGCCATGTACATGCACACGCCTCAATCCTGCTCTCCCAGCCCAGCCATATGTCCTTCCGCTGACACGTTTCCATGCCACGGCATTCCTCCTCCTTCTTCTCCTCAAAGCACCATCCGCGTCCACCCAATTGACTCCCTCCCCCTGGCCCGCCACGCTTATATGCATCTTGCGCCATTGGCTTGGTAATCCTGCTCCCGATTCGGGACATGCCAACTAGCACAACGCCATTTCCACGCCCTTCACGGCTCACTTTACCCCTTCCAAACACTGTGCCAATCTCCCGCCATCAAGTCTGTACCCATACTTGCTCTCCGCTTGGGGCACCGCAAGCATCAAACCGGTCATCATCGTCACAAGCGCGAAGATCACATACATTTCGGACAGCGGGGCAACTCGGGAACATTTTACATATACCGCAGGGGTAGGGTTAGCCCAAGATTGTCGCTATTCCTATGACGGTCAACCACACCAATGGCCGAGACATGACAACATCATAGCCAATGCCTAGCATCTTCCACATGCTGATCAAGAAAACCCCCTTCCGTCTTATGCATCATCTCCATGCATGCGCCATTTACTCGTTGTCTAGGCATCGGGACCCGCATGTCCTACCACATACGCAATCGCCCACCTGACCGCACTTACAATTGCGTAGGGTAGTCCAATGTCTCAATCTTGTCAGGGTACACCAGCCCCCCTTGCTTCCTTACCTCATCCATAGCCTCCATGATCAGGACGCTCTCATCTAGGCCTAGGAACTTGGCTTCTTTCCGGCCGTTGATGATGGCATCAGCTGCCTCATCTGCCTCCCAGAACATGCCCTGACCCTCTCCTTCTGGTTGTAGTGAGCCACCAAAGCCGTTGTACCAGCCGCTTCCCTTACCCGGGCCTGGGATCGGAAATTCCTTGGATTCCACCTTGCCGTCCTTGGTAATAATCTTGGTTGAGAGAGGCCGGAACGACGACCCAAACACTTGAATCTCGCCCAATGGTCCTTGGATACGAACAAACGGTGCGTCCATGTTCCCACCCGGTGAAGTAGCTATGCGAAGAGACGTTGTGGCGACAGCATGAGCCTCGCCGCCTTCCTCCTTTGAGCGCGGGAATCGCAGGATCACGGTGCTGTGCTCATCAGCCATTCCTGTCGGCTCGTAGCTCTTGACAAAGGCCTGTATCTGGGGCGCCTGGCGTGTCTTCTCGGGCTGCGTGTGGTATATGGTCTGGAAGACCCAAGTCAGAGAGTAGATGCCGAGATCAAGCAGGGCACCGCCAGCCAGCTCTGGGTTGACCATGCGGTTCTTGCCATCTGCAAAGCTCTTCTCCGGGTCGAGCGCCATGCTGTTGTCGGAGATGACG
Organism: Bipolaris gigantea; assembly: GCA_030558545.1. Lineage (NCBI taxonomy): Eukaryota > Fungi > Ascomycota > Dothideomycetes > Pleosporales > Pleosporaceae > Bipolaris > Bipolaris gigantea. The sequence goes on along the minus strand of JALPSE010000618.1, from coordinate 4,976 downwards.
CGCGCGACCGGTCCAATGCGCCCAGAAGTGATTTGCTCACGCACGTATATCGACAGGGGAAAGTAGCGAGTCCATACCGCCTCCATCAGGAACAGGTTCTTTGACCTGGCAACCTCGGCAAGCTTTCGTGCCTGGGCGGCATTGACAGTAAAGGCCTTCTCGCAGAGCACATTCTTGCCCGCCTCCAAGCACAGCATGGCATTCTGGTAGTGGTGCGAGTGCGGCGTGGCAATGTACACAACGTCAATGTCCGGGTTTTTGACAAACTCCTCGTACGATCCGTATGCCTTTGCGTCCGACGGCGCGCCGACCTCCTTAAGAAAGTCTTTGGCGCGCGATTCCGAGCTCGACGACGCGGCGGCAACAACCGTGTGCTTGAAATGGTTCACGCCGCGAGTCGTGGGATCGCACAGCAGATCCTTGGTACTGTTGTTGTCCCGTCAGCCTGTTGCCATAGTCATCTATGGTGGGGGTGCGACGTGGTGGCACCATGGCGGGGTAAACCATCAGAACGTACAAGGTAAGGGCGATGCCTCCTGTAGCCAGGATACCCCAGCGGATCGTCTTTGGTGAAGTCATTGTCGAGTTTGATGTCGTTGGTTTCGTTCTTCCTTGTTGCGGAAAGCAATTGGCAATGATAGAGTGCTAGGCAAAAGTAACAAGAGAGTGCTTCGTGGGCAGCGAGGGTTTGTTGATGATATGTACGGCTACGTAGCTGCAGAGCTCAAACGTCATGGAACTGCTACCCCACTCTTTTGCCGCCCTCCATTTCCATCTTCTTGCCGGTGCCTAAAGGAAACGACGGGCCGCGGAGCGTAGTGCGAGGCGATCGTAGATGCAGGGAGCACATGATTTCTCAAGTGCATTAGTATACCGTTTTTGGCACGTGCCCGCGTGCATATTCACGTTTTACTATGGTGCGATGTATTGTTCAAACAACAACAGACCGTTTCTGGTATTCATTGCTACATCCCCAACTCGAGTCCCATCGCAACGCTATTCTAACAATCACATCTCCAACTTTAACCTTGCATACCCCCCCTTGCTAACCATACCCGCTTCTCCATCTTGCAAAGCGAATACCTACCGCACACCATTGCCCTTTGTCCGCGACCCGCAGCTCTGTGGCTACGAGGATAACGAGGCTCTTGCTTTCTCAACTCTTCTTTCCTTGGCAGAGACATGTCCTGATGGTATGCATCTTCTCGCGATCCACCAGCCCTTGTTGCTCAGACACCAGTTGTGATAGCAGCGTCTGCTCGCGCTCCAGGCGCGGCATGTTTGCTCGCCTACCACTCGGTCCAGCGAAGGACAGGTGGTCGCGTTTGCTCGAATTGGTGAGGGGAAGGGCTGCCTGGATGTGACGCCGTCTGTACATGTGCATGAGTAGTGATGGTTGTTTAGTGACGGGTCTGTACAAGTGATTGGGGGGTTAGCGCCTATCTCTTGGTGTTAGGTGTGATAACTGATACAGTTGTTTGGCTTACCTGCCGTTATCGCACGCGTGTATAGTTCCAGGGAGGTCGGGGCCGCTCATAGCATATCTCGTGTCATCGGCGAAGACAGTTGTGGTGTAGAGGGCGGAAATGACGAGGTTCCTTAGACATGAATTGTAGCTTTAGTTCAGTCAACAGAATATAAAGGATACAGGGTTGGAACTGATGGTCAGGACATCTTTGGGAGCTGCGGTTTTATAGGACGTCTATTGAAATAACGCTCAGCTTTTTTAGGTATCCCTGGATGAACAATTTCGCTTTCCAGATAGCCCTCTGCCCTCTACTCACAATCCCCTCGGTATGATAAAATGGGCTCAAACAGGTTTCGAGATATTGCTACACTGTTATTTACAGTGCTACAGCCACAAGTGTCGCTGGCGCAGATACCCGGATGCACCACCGCAACATGGAAAAAACCGATGGGATAGAGTAGTATTTGAGGTTCCAAGAAGCTTAGAGAGTACGTGGGAAAGGCGGAGATGGTGTGGAATAAGACGTAGTGCAAAAAACAATGTCCAGATATATTGCTGTTGGTTGGTGTCACGTGCATGTGTTACTTAAGTCACGTGCCAGTACCAATCGGAAAAGCATTCTCGTACTTGAGGTATCAGAAAAGAGGTACAGAAAAAACTATGATTCTGACACAATCTAGCACCAATCGTTGAGAAGAAAAATAATTTTCGAACGTGCATATGCTTACCGTAATATCCAGCACGACTACGTGGCCGATTGGCTCGTGACGAGACCGCCTCGCGACCCGACACTATGCCCCCTGAACCCATCAGCACACGAACACCAACTAAGCCCATGTTGATAGTACGGCTTACTACTTTTACTGTCATACATGGACGTAAAACAAGCTTCCTGCCAAGCTACAGATCCGGGGACTACGCGATTCGACACGTGGCGTGTCTTCATTTAAACAAATTACTTTCGATAGCCTATCGACTTAATATATCGACTATTAGCGAGGTCATCTCAAGTCACAGTCACTTCAGCGAGGGTATTCGCAAGGCTGCAGCTGACCTCGCAGAGTAAATCGAACCCCGCAGAAAGCACATATCATTCCATCTTGAATTAAAAAGGACGAGCAAGCAGGAAACTGAGAAAATATCAGAAACTTGATGGAATCTTGGGGACAGCCAACGTCATTTTCCTACGACCCACTGAAGCCCAAATAGACAGAACCATCACACGGTGGGTCTTATATGCCAATTGTATTATATACAATTCGTCGATTAGGGAGGCGAGGCGTTGAGAATACCCCAGCACTCACTACGAGAGTGGCCACGCGTTGCAGACGAGGTCTTGCAGACCGATTAATTTACATCCTACCCAAATCATACCAGGTGTGGAGGACTCAACCCGGATCTGGGTGAAAAACAAGCTTTGCGTTTATACATCCAGGTCATCCGACTTGTTATGCTTCAAAGCCCCGCCTGTTGGGACGCGCTGGAAGTGATACACAACCGGGCATGCAGCAGTGTTTAACCGTCCATATAACAGTACGTATAAAAGAATTGTAATATTCAGCACACTGTCACATTGAAAGTCACTTCTCATCATTTTCTACCTCTTCTTACGCAGTGAAACGCCATACCGCTTCCGTAATGAAGAGCACACTCCTACTAACCGGCATATCTGCCTTTGCAACCCATGCTGTCGCTCACGCAACATTCCAGGACCTCTGGGTCAACGGAGTAGACAAGATATGTCCCCTCTAAGACCAGTCCTTCCACAACACTAACATCCACCCACCAGTCGACCTGCGCAAGACTCCCCAACAGCAATAGCCCCGTCACCTCCGTAACAAGCAACAACATCCGCTGCAACGCCAACCAAGGCCCCGCCGCCTCCAAATGCAGCGTCCCAGCCGGCACCACGGTAACCATGGAAATGCACCAACAAAACGGCGACCGCTCCTGCGCCAACGAAGCCATCGGCGGCGCCCACTACGGCCCCGTCCTCGTCTACCTCTCCAAAGTCTCTGATGCCTCCACCGCCGACGGCTCCACCCCTTTTTTCAAAATCTTCCAGGACACCTGGGCGCGCAATCCGTCGGGCGGCGGGGGCTCAGACGACTACTGGGGCACCAAAGATCTAAACAAGAATTGCGGGAAGATGGATGTAAAGATTCCTGCCGACCTCGCGGCGGGGGATTACCTACTGCGTGCTGAGGCTATTGCGCTGCATGCTGCAGGTAGTGCGGGTGGAGCGCAGTTTTACATGACGTGTTACCAGATTACCGTTACAGGAGGCGGCTCGTCAGTCCCCTCTGGCGTTTCCTTCCCCGGAGCATACAAGGCGTCTGACCCAGGTATCATGATTAATATCTACCAGAAGCTGGCGTCGTATGTTGCCCCCGGTCCCGCGGTTATTGCGGGTGGCACCGAAGCGGTTGCTGGACAAGCTGGGTCAGTGGTTACGGCTACGGGTGGACCGCCAGTTGCTACGCCGACGCAGACGAGTACGCTGAGGACGTCGACGGTGGCAACGTCTGCGGCGCCGGCACCGACGGATGGAGGTGGGGCAGGCGGTTGCTCGGTTGCGAAGTATGGGCAGTGTGGAGGGAGGGGTTTCACTGGGTGTACGACTTGTAAGTCAATCACATGGACAGTCAACGTGCCGGTTGAGAAAGGGTCTTTTATTTTTACTGACCATGCATAGGTGCGTCTGGATCGAGTTGCAAGGCTTCGGGTGAATTTTACTCTCAGTGCTTGTAAAACTGATTTGAAATGGAGCATTCATTTTCTCCAAGGCCTTTTCCCTGTAAATATTCGTTAACCTGTTACTCTTGTGTATCCATCCCGTCTCCATTTCGGAGTTGAGAATCGTACATCGTCCACACCGATTTCTCATCCTTCTTACACTAGACCTACCAACGTGACTGTTTCCGTACCGAGCGCCAACGTCTAATGTACCATGCCCTCCTACTCACTTTTCATACGTGTATCCCGGAATAAACCCCATAACGTCACAAACACACCATCCATTCCGACCCTCCCCCTTCTCCCTTCATTCCCGCCTTCAACCCTCGGAACTCTGAATACATCGCCATCCCCTCCTTTTTCCTTCCAAAACCCCCTGGAACAAATTCTTTTCGCATTTCTCGCATCTCCGCGCCTATCAAACCACATACTCAAGTGGCTTGGGCATTGGACGCCTAATACACCCCTGCACACACACCTCACAACTGCAGCCTAAGCCACAAGGCGCATGCGCGCCATCTCGACTCATACTGACTGCGCCCTTACTCCGCTTACTGCTCTGCGGGCCCAGCTGCGCTATGAGGGTGGTTCGGGGTGAGAATTCCGCATGGCACAACACGCCCTTCCCGCTGCTGCACGGGGGAGAAAAGGGCGTTGGGGGAGTCATAAATCTTTGGATGGAGATGTATATATGCGTGTGTAGGACTCGGCATCGATGAATCGACACTGCCACCACATCACGTTTTCGTTCATCGCCAACTCATCCACTGCA